>NW_026470271.1:0-12635 GCF_026875155.1 Cherax quadricarinatus | reverse complement strand
TGTGTGTGTGTGTGTGTGTGTGTGTGGGTGTACTCACCTCACCTAATTGTGGTTGCAGGGGTCGAGACTCAGGTCCTGGCCCTGCCTCTTCACTGAGTGCTACTAGGTCCTCTCTCTCCCTGCTCCAGGAGCTGTATCATACCTCATATTAAAGCTTTATATTGTTCCTGCCTCCATTACCTCACTTGCTAGGCTCTTCCACTTCCTGACTACTCTATGACTGAAGAGATACTTCCTAACATCCTTTAACTCATCTGGGTCTTCAACTTCCAATTGTGACCCCTTGTTTCTGTGTCCCCTCTCTAGAACATCCTGTCTCTGTCCACCGTGTCTATTCCAAGCAGTATTTTGTATGTCGTTATATGTCTCCCCAACCCTCTGTTTCACACTGGTAGTGTCCATAACATGTTGGTGCATGAGGTTTTCCAGCACCACACTCCAACATCTTGGCCCTCCATGTTTTGGACCCCATGTGGCTCCAGGCTTTCCCAGTCAATCTCCCTGTGGTTGAAATCCCCATAACCAGCAACTTTGCTCTGCTGGAGTGAGCTCTTCTTGCCACCTCAGCAAGTGTGTCCACCATTGCTCTGTTGCTCTCTTCATAGTCCTCTCTTGGCCTCCTGCAGTTCTGTGGTGGATTATACATCACTGCAATGACCACCTTGTGCTCCCCAGACTGAAGTGTACCTATATGTTGTCCTCTTCAACTGTCTCCTCTATGCCTCCCATTTCTCGAATTTCCATCGGCTTTTTACGAGCAGAGCAACCCCTCCTTCCTTCTGCTCCTTCTATCTTTCTCATGATCTGGTATCCTGGTGGGAAGATTGCATCTGTTATTTTTCTCCGTGAGTTTTGTTTCTGTAACTGCTATGATGTCTGGAGACTTCTCATTGATTCTTTTTTGCCATTCCTCATGTTTATTCGTTATCCATCCGCATTTGTGTACTGAACCTTCAACTTTTGTTCAAATGCTGTAACTGTGGTCCTGGGGGAATACTGGGGTTGGGAGAGCAGGAGCCCTGGTGTGGGCCTTTGGGGGGTTGCAGTGGAGGTGGAGGAAGAGCTGCCATAGTGGGTTGCTGTAGGGGTAGGGTTCATGGTGCAGGGGGTGAGAACAGAGGGATCGGTGTGTGATGGTTGGTTTGGATTGTGAAGTCCCCATCACCCTTCCTCAGTCTGATTACTGCTCCTTGACTGTTGTTTCTCCTGATGTGGCTATACAACAGCTTTGGGTCAAACTTGACTTTCGATGCTTTGTCATTTTCATATTGTCGCTGAGCCTCCATTCTTATCTGTGCATATTCGTTTCTGGCTCTTCGGCTAATCTCTTTATTTTCCTGAGTTCTCTGTCTTCTGTGTGTGTGTGTGTGTGTTTGTGTGTGGGGTTTGTGTGTCTTGTTGTATATATACTCACCTAGTTAATCACCTAGTTGAGGTCGCAGGGGTCGAGTTGAGCTCCTGGCCCTCCTCTTCAATGATTGCTACTAGGTCACTCTCCTGAACCTTGAGCTTTATCATACCTCTGCTTAAAGCTATGTATGGATCCTGCCTCCACTACATCGTTTCCCCAAAAACTATTCCACTTACTGACTACTCTCGGGCCCGAAGAAATACATCCTAACATCCCTGTGATTCATCTGTGTCTTCAACTTCCAACTGTGTCCCCTTGTTACTGTGTCCCATCTCTGGAACATCATGTCTTTGTCCACCTTGTCAATTCCTCTCAGTATTTTGTATGTCATTTCAGTCCCCTCTTTTCTCTCCTGTCCTCCAGTGTCGTCAGGTTGATTTCCCTTAACCTCTCCTCGTAAGACATACCTCTTAGCTCTGGGACTAGTCTTCTTGCAAATCTTTGCATTTTCTCTAGTTTCTTTACGTGCTTGTCTGGGTGGGGGTTTTCCAAAAACTGTTGCACATACTCCAAAATGAGCCTAACGTACACGGTGTACGGGTCCTGAACGATTCCTTATTAAGATGTGGGAAATGCTGTTCTGAGGTTGTAGGCGCCCATATGCTGCAGCCGTTATTTGGTTGATGTGTGCTTCAGGAGATGTGCCTGGTGTTATACTCACCCAGATCTTTTTCCTTGAGTGGGGTTTTTGTAGTCTCTGGCCCCCTGGACTTTTACTCCGTCTGCGGTCTTTTTTGCCTTCCCCAATCTTCATGACCTTGAATTGGTGGGATTGAACTCCTGGAGCCAATTGCTGGACCAGGTCTGCAGCCTGTCCAGATCCCTTTGTAGTTCTGCCTGGTCTTCGATCGAGTGAATTTTTCTCATCAACTTCACGTCATCTGCAAACAGGGACACCTCAGAGTCCATTCCATCCATCAGCACTGGTCCTAGGACTGACCCCTATGGGCCCCCGCTGGTCACAGGTCCCCAATCTGATACCTCGCCACGTACAGATCGCTGCTGTCTTTCTGACAAGTATTCCCTGATTCATTGTAGTGCTTTCCCTGTTATCCCTGCTAGGTCCCCCAGTTTTTGACCAATCTCTTGTGGGGAAAACTGTGTCAAACGCCTTCTTGCAGTCCAAGAATATGCAATCCCCCACCCCTCTCTCTCTTGTCTTACTGCTGTCACCATGTCACAGAACTCCAGTAGGTTTGTGACACAGGATTTCCCGTCCCTGAAACCATGTTTGGTTGCTGTTGATGAGATCATTCCTTTCTAGGTGTTTCCACCACTCTTCCCCTGATAATCCTCTCCATGATTTTGCATACTATACATGTCAGTGACATGGTCTGTATTTTAAATGCTTCATGTCTGTCTCCTTTTTTAAAGATTGGGGACTACATTTGCTGTCTTCCATGCCTCAGGCAATCTCCCTGTTCGATGATGTATTGAATATTGTTGTTAGGGGTACACATAGCGCCGCTGCTCCCTCTCTCAGGATCCATGGGGAGACGTTATCTGGCCCCATTGCCTTTGGGGTATCTAGCTCACTCAGAAACCTCTTCACTTCTTCCTTGGTTGTGTGCACTGTGTACAGCACTTGGTGTTGTGCCCCCTCTCCGTATGTCTGGAGCCCCTTCTGTCTCCTCTGTGAACACTTCTTTGAATCTCTTGTTGAGTTCCTCCCCTTTACTTCACGGTCATTTCTTGTTGTCTCTTTTCCCTTCCTTCCTTAGCCTGATTACCTGACCTTGATGTGGCTGTATAACAGTTTCGGGTCAGATTTGGCTTTGGCTGCTATGTCGTTTTCATATTGACTTTGGGCCTCCCTTCTTTTTCTGTGCATATTCTTTTCTGGCTCTACAACTGCTCTCCTTATTCTCCTGGGTCTTTGCCTTCTATATTTCTTCCTTTCCCCTAGCACAATTGGTTTTTGCCTCCCTGCCCCTATTGGTGAACAATGGGTCATCTGGCTTTTTCTTTAATCCTGTTACCCTTGGGTACAAACCTCTCCTCAGCCTCCTTGCATATTGTTGCTACATATTCCATCATCTCATTAAATTTGGGCCCTTCCCTGCCAGTTCTCTGTCCCACTGAAACCCGCTCAGGAAGTTCCTCATTCCCGTGTAGTCCCCTTTCTTGTAGTTTGGCTTCATTCGTCCTGGCCTTCCTGCTTCTCCCTCCACTTTTTAGCTTTACTGTGTATTCGAAGTTTAAAACCACACGATCGCTGGCCCCAAGGGGTCTTTCATATGTGATGTCCTCGTTTCTGCACTGCTAAAGGGTGAATACTAAGTCCGTCTTGCTGGTTCATCCTCTCCCTCTCTCTCTTGTAGTGTCCCTTACGTGTTGGTACATGAAGTTTTCCAGTACCACCTCCATCATCTTAGCCCTCCATGTATCTTGGCCCCCATGTGGCTCCAAGTTCTCCCAATTGATCTCCTTGTGGTTAAAGTCACCCTTTGTTCAGGGCTTTGCTCTGCATCCATGAGCTCTTCTGGCCACTGCAGCCAGTGTGTCAACGATCGCTCTATTGCTCTCGTCGTACTCTTCCCTTGGCCTCCTGCTGTTCTGTTGGTATGTGTGTGTGTGTGTGTGTGTGTGTGTGTGTGGTGTGTGTGTGTGGTGTGTGTGTGTGTGTTTGTGTTGGGGTGTGTGTGTGTTTTGTGTGTGTGGTTGCATGTGTGTGTGTGTGTGTGTGTGTGTGTGTGTGTGTGGTGTGTGTGTGTGTGTGGTGTGTGTGTGTGTGTGTGTGTGTATGTGTGTGTATGTCTATGTATGCTTTGTGTGTGTGTGTGTGTTGTGTGTGTGTGTGTGTTGAGAAATGGGTTATCAGCTTAGATATAATTTATAATTTTAAATATAGGGAACACTTAGCTGATAGAAAACGCAAATCGTCTACACAGCCGCCCCTGGAGACGAGGTCTTGAATTGTTGTCATGATCACTCTAACGGGCTGGAATAGATCTTATTATGTAAACAATAAATTACCCTAGGGGTGTTATTCAGCATAATTTTCATTCACTGATTGCTGACAAACTTACGTGTGTGGACTCAAAGGTCCGATATCACCGGGGTTTATGATAGTGAAACTCACGATGTTATACTCAACTGCTCAGTCAATGTGCACATCACAGTTAGAACACTTCCCTGGGTTTTATGTATCTGCCCCGTAATTACGCCCGGATATCCGTTGTGATTGTTTGAAGATAGTGTTCTTTGAAGAATGTCGCACTACACTCTGTTGGATTGAAAACACTCGTTACACTGTTCATCAATAATTGTTCACACAATATCACTAAGAAGTTGATCACACTTCTCAGTAAGAGTTTATCGTGTTTTGTGAGACACTTTGTTCACACTAACGCAAAAGATCGTTCTTTGTTGGTTTTCCTGGCGTCAGTGTCACTCTCAGAAGAGTCAAAAGTAATCTGAAGATGCCACAGCGCCCCACGCCGTTACTGCCCCAGTACAAAGGAAAAGCTGACCTAGTACCTTATGCACCCTTGCCACTTCTCCATGATGCAAAGCAGAATGCTTGAATCTTGCTGTCTTTAAGCATAGACAAAAATTTTTACACTATTCTTACCATAGTAATAAAGTGGGAGCCGGATTTTTCTTAATTGTCCTGTTAAGGTAAAAAATGGACTGTTTTTATTAATATAAACTTTGCAACACTGGAGTCTTGCACGGGCGGCAGTCGCTTGACCACACGTCGTATTGGTACTGTATCTGGGATCAATTACTCGCTCTAAGCAGTAAACAAGATGCTTGCCTCTTCTGAGAGGGCTGGGCCCCACAGGGCTGAAGGGCTGAAAGGGGCTGAAGGAGGCTGATACCCCCTTTTGGAGAAAATTTCTCCACACTGGGTGGCGGCGGAGGCTCGCTGCGGGGTGAACTATTCATCACTTAACATTAATTTGATTTTCTACTCGCCCCCACTGCTGCTTGTCTTTCTGAACAGTTTTTGTCTGTGTGGTTTCTGGAGAATCACTAATTTTTTTTTAAAACACTGTGTAATTCTAACGGCACTAGTTTATTTATTGTCGCTTATTCACTACACCTTTGCTTAAAAAACTCAACTGTCCTGATGATTCCATTTGCATCAGGATAAATGGTCACAATTTTTCCCAAGTGCCTTTGGGGACCTCGGACCCATCATTGTCAACAATAACTATGTCACCAGGTCTTAAGGACTTATGATTTTCAGGAACACCAGCTCCATGAAGTGTTCTCTCAATGAGGTGAGTTTAGTCTTCTCGCCAAATTTTCTCCCAACGCTCAATCACTTTTGAATTTACGTCTGATTTGCTCAGGTTCAAAAATAAGTAGGATCCTCTATGATTTCTTTATCATTTCATGGGAGGAACAGGTTCGAGCCTTTCCCATGGAGTAAATGAGATGGACTTAACACTTCTAAATTGCACAGATCATCGGTAACATAAGTTAGAGGTCTGTTGTTGACTCTATTTTCTATTGCAGTAAACAACTGTACGGAATTCTTCTAAGTCTATTCTCTAAACGATGAAGAGTCTTCCTTAAACAACGGTTTTACAATGCCGATCATTTTTCATAAATCCGCCGTGCCATGGAGATTTAGGAGGAATGTATCTCCAACGACAACTGCGTTGATTCAGCATCTGTTGTACTTCGGGTGATCAAAGATCTTGCTTATATAAGCAGCACCAGCAACAAAGTCGTTGCATTATTGACATCATCAGTCTAGGACATGTGGCTGCAAACCTTCTGAATAATTTGAAAAAGGGTTTTTCAGCAGACAGTCAGTGGCTACTTCTAGATGTACTGCTCTAGTCGTAGCACAAGTGAACAAAAGATGTACACCTTGATGGGAACTTTGTCAACTGTTTTGGTTAAAATTATTGGTCCAGTGTAATCTACCCCTGTCACCTCAAATGGAGTGATTGACAAACTCTTTCAGAGGGATATGGAGGTGGACCTGGATATGACATACTCGCATATCGTAGTGACGACAAGTAATACAGCCCTTTTATTTGTTTTTTCACACTTGTCGACCTTGAGGTATCCAGTAAGATTGTCGTATATGACAAAGTGTGCCCAGCTACTCCACCATGTAACATGTTACTGTGGACGTTTTGCACAATCATTTTTGTTAGCCAATGATTCTTGGGGATCAATATTGGATGTATGGCTTCTTTAGGTAGTGAAGAATTATGAATTCTTCCTCGACATCTTATAATCTTTTCTGAGTCGAGATAAAGTCCTAACGAATTAATCATGACAGGTTTCATTGGGGATTTATCTTGTGTTTCTAGAAATTTATATTATGTAGAGAAAGCATCTTTCTGTTTAGTTTCACCCAGTATTTAAGGGGTTCAAGACATTCATAATCAGGTTTTGGTTCCTTTAATGAATTTAAAGACAAGAGCTGTAACTCTTAAGAGTTTGCCCAAAGATGAGTATTTAGATCCATCAAAGACCTATTTTGTTGTGTCTGCAGTATTTTCACAATTATTTCTGCTGTGTTCAAGCAGACTGTTTCTTCTGGCATAATGTGAGCTTTTTGCTGAGGCCAGTTATTTTCATTAGAGAGCCAGTTCGGACCCTGGAGCCATAATTTATTATCCACAAATTTCTTGAGTGGGACACCACGTGACAACATGTCAGCTGGATTCTCTTGGGTTAGTACGCGGAGAAAGAGATAATCTCTCTGCATCTCTTTTATTTCTGCTACTCTGTTCTGTTACATAGACCAAGCTTACTCTTTTATTTCTTACCATGGAGAACTGCTTCATTATCACTCCAGATCACGGTTTTTTCAATAGTGAGATGA
Organism: Cherax quadricarinatus; assembly: GCF_026875155.1. Lineage (NCBI taxonomy): Eukaryota > Metazoa > Arthropoda > Malacostraca > Decapoda > Parastacidae > Cherax > Cherax quadricarinatus. Next base: position 5,427 of record NW_026470271.1, on the reverse strand, counting down.
TCAAGTACTTTGTTGAGATTTGACAGCTAATTTTTTTCCTACGTAGATGCTGTCAGTTCCAATTGTGGGACTGTTCTGACCTTAAAGGGTGCTACCCTGGTCTTTTAAGTAATTAGTTTTACTGCCTTTATAAATACACGTAAGCTCAGCGCCATAACCTTTTGGGTTTACGCCCTCACAGAACACATGTAATGTGTAATTGTTTCCTCTTGACCTATTTGTCTGGGAAATTTAATTTGATGAAGTTGCTTAAACTCCCTGGATATTTCATCCCATGCTTGACTCATTTCTAGAGGCAAGTTCTTTATCCCATCAATTTTGAGCTTCCATGCATCTTGCATAAGCATTTTACCCTTTATGGTAATTGGTGAGACGAGTCCTAGAAGATCAAAACATTGTGGATACCTTGACAGTAAACTACGTTTAGTGGGGTGTACTGCATGATTTATTGTTTGACTTTTTGAGACTCAAAGTATCTTCCTGTGTTGTTCCAATTAAGTACCAGCATATTGTTGCAATCAGGAATTTCAGCTTCAGGGAAATCTTTGATAAGTTCCCTTAATTGCTTTGAATTTGTATTCCACATCCTAAGAGGCAAAATTTGCTTCTTTCATCTCCTTGTTAGCTTCTCTGTATAGGATTTCAAATCCTCCTCTTTATTCACAGTACCTTGAAGATTGTCCACAAGAAACTTTTCTTTAAGATTTCTTTGAAGGGACTTTCGATTTCTTCAAATGTGTATTTAGAGTTGCTTCTGTAAGAAAGGAGAGGATGTTGCCCCAAACAATTTCTGATTTGAAACGATAAGTTTTCACAGGACTTTTAGGATCATGTGGATTTTCAGGCCCCAACAATCGAGTATAATCTCTATTTCTTGTAGTCCTACTCTTAAGAAAGCTTTGGAAATATTAGCGATGTAGGCATATGGGTTTGTGCGAAATTTCATAAGCACGTCTCCAAGCTTCTCGTTTATGAGGGTCCGGTATCAGACAGTCATTAAGACTTTTTTACATCTTTATCTGCACGTGCGCTGTAATTTTATACAACACGTAGTGGAGTGGTTTCAGAATCTTTTCTGATCCATGGTGCGGGAGATAATGAGCTTCTGTCTTCAAACTTATCTTCCAATACTTCCTCATTGAATTTATTGTCCAAAATGTCCTTGTATGATATTATCATAGTCTGGATTCTTCCTTTAGCTCATGTATTTATGCTTTCATTTTCTGAAAGCCATTCAAAAAATGCTAGGCAGATGTGGGGGATTTAATTTTCCCTGGTAACCTAACCAATACTGTCCATCTTTATATTTGACAGTGTCCAAATATTGGTTTAAGTCTGAGACTCTTGTGGGCTTGGGTTTTTTTACTCAATACCTATCGCATCTAAATCCCACAACTTTTTCAACTTGTTATTCATTTTTTTCCAGTAATGATAATTTTTGCTGTGGTACATGATCAGCGGTTATTCTGTAACTAGTACATTTTCCACTGAATCAATATCAGCTTCTTTCCCATTTGAGAGGGAATGGGACCACATATCATGTGGCCTCCTGCTGTTTTCAGCAAGTGAACATTATGTTTACTTACTACATTTTGCACAAAACAGTGATAATAATCACTTCCAATGATTAAATCAATTGGACTAATAGTGTCCGTCTGTATGTCAGGACAGGCTAACTTGACCTTAGCTGCTTTCAGTGCTGCAACTTTTTTTTTAATCCCCGGATCTGCACAGATTAGGCAAATATCTATCCACAGCTTCTACTGTCTTTTTCTGTTTCCTGACCAACAGTGATTCTGTCTAGGTCATATGTCTGTTTGCCAGAATTGTGGAAAAAACCAGCTATATCTAACTTTATTTTGGCATAGGGTTGTTTATTCAGATTCTGCAACACTGTTCTTCTTATGAAGGACCTTTGTGAGCCTTGATCAATAATGTTAACACATTGGTTTTGTGTGATTTATTAGAAACTCAACTCGAGCTATTGGGGGGAGCAGTTGCTTTAAACTTATCTCTCACATTTAATGCTGTTGCTTGTTGACTTCCTGATTCTGTGGAAGTCTTCTGTGTTCAGCAAAAGTATTTGGGCATAATGCTGTATGATGGGATACCTGGCATTTTAAACACTTCTTCAGTGAGCATTTACCTCCCTTGTGTTCACCTAAACACTTGATGCACCTTTTCAGCTGATGAACACGTTGTTTTACGTGCCTCCATTGTGTGTATTGACTACAATACTGTGCCCAATGTGGGTTTCCCTCACAAAATACACATTTTGGAGTACGTTTATGTGTGACAGCCTGTTTTCTGTCTGTTGTATTCACAGCTTGATAATGCCTATATGGGGTTTTCCATTATGTGGTTTAGTGGGAGTAGGTATACTCTTTTTATACTGAGTGAAGGTTTGTTATCCACGGGATTTGTGGATTTTTCTATTTTCTCGTTGCTTGCATGCATGAAACTATTGTTTGTAAACCATTGCTAATTTTTTTCACAAAAGAAATAGCGTTTATTGAACATAAATTTAATCGTTCAATAGTTTGTGGTGAAACTTATCTTGTACAATACCACTGATAAACCAATCACATTGCCTTAGGGCATATTTAGCACCTAGAGATCTAAGACTATTGTCTAATGTGATTCTAAATGCCTGTAAGTCTGAAAAAACAATTTTTTGGGGGGCTTCAAGCTTGATATTAAGACTGCATGTCTAACTCTGGCCTTGTCAGCATCAAAGTAATTGTCTGCTACCACATTCGCTGCCTGACCTCGGTAGAGTGCGGTTTGTACTCTGTACCCCTCTGCTGTTTGTAGACGAGCTCCCTTGTCAGTTACCTGGGTGCCGTGGTGTGAAGTGGTGCTGTCACGCCTCTGCTAACAACATAGGTACATGTGATTGTCAAGATGGTGGTTAGTCTGAGACGCCGGATTTAAAAACTCTAGGCATTGAGCTACTTAAAGGAACGATAACGCCTTGTTCTGCGCAAGTCTTATTGCCAAAGATCATCCGGGAGACATATGACATACGAGATAGTGACTTGTATGGTGTAGATTAAATGGAGGCCAAAAGAATTTTCGTCAAACTGCTATCTGCTACGGTTTATGAATTGTTAGTCACCAGGTTTCAGGACGTAAGTCTTAGCGTTTACACCAGCTGTCAGTGTAAGAATTTATAGATGTTTCACGGCATTATACGTGGATCAAATTATTTCAACGTTCCCTTTGAGGCGGGACGAGGCGGATATAAGGAAAGTTTTTGAGACGTATGGGACGGTGCATTAAAGCTCAACATGGTACTGGGCGGCAGGTGCCTATGCTGGTTTTCCAGAGGGTTCTTTCAACCTCAAAATGACTTTGAGGCACCCAATACCGTCCTATGTGTATCTACAAGATTTCAGGACGCAGGGAATGGTAATGTACCCAGGACAACGACGTACATGCCGCCTATGTGGTGAGTATGATTTACATAGCGGCGGGCCTGTGACAAGCGGGAAGACATGTGCCTGGACCTGTGGTGGACGTCGCAGCCCTGCTTCAAAGGTGGCAGGTGAGAAACAAACATCGGATGGAGGGCGCGGTGTTTTGGGGGAGCGAGATAGTGGATCTGGCACACAGGACTGGCGGTGAGTTGGAGTCCCGCCCCCAGCTGCCTGATCGGTGTCGTCTCCTGTTGATAAGGAGGAGGCAGCAATTACAGGAGAAGGTTCTTGAGATTGGGGGAGGAATTGATGGAGGGTGTTGAAGACTTTGTCACCGCCAGAGGGGACGTTACATCTGAGCGTGGTGTCATCGGAGAGTCGTCGCATCCAGAAAGTCGGAGACATGATAATTTGGGACGTGTGGTGGTTGGAGTCGTCCGTTGAATCATTAAACCATTCTCAGGTGGAGGTGGAGATTCATCGAGAGGAACATTGACCAAGACATGTGTAACATGACTGTCACGAGAAAGAGGGCGGCTACATCAGATTCTGATGACGTCTTTACGCCCGCACAAAGGCCCGGAAACAGACTGAGGTGAAAATGTGAAGGTAGTGGTGTAGGTGGTGGTAGCCATGATAGGAGGCACCGGAAGTTTCATTATTTTCGCAATTCTGTCGCCATTATAACAACGACCAAAATTTTCGGTACTCCATAGGAATATCTATCACTTTCGTAACAATGTTTTACTGTTCTATATGTTCCGATAGAATTGTCTTAATTGCGGCAACAGCATTCCTAACATTATCTCGTTGTCCTTCTATTGCAACTATTGGGGTGGGGTCGTTTCTCTGCGGAAAAATGAGCTTTTACTTAAAATCTCTTCAAGAGATTGGGTTAAGGTTGCTCCCCCAGAACCCAGTTTTCACCTTTCGAAGGTGTGGGGCACATCCACATTTTCACAAAGTTTGTCATTTTTCAGCTTTTTAGCTATTATTTTTTTTTGCATATTCTCTGCTGCAGCATCAACGTTTTGCTGTAAGCCAATTATTTTGATAGGTGATTCATAATCTTCTCTCCTGGAACAACAATTCTGACCTAAAGGTCTCTCACGAGTTCTCGGAGTGTTTGACCACCAATACCAACAATCAGTTTTCTTTCATCGCCCGGATAGAAAGGTTTTTTTTAACAAGCTGGCTCTTTTTCTTTTATCTAATAGCTTTTGCTATTCTGCCACAATATTTTCTATATAACTATATAGCAATGATCGACAAATTTTACATTAAACCTTCACATGTACTGATATCTCAGGGTCGTTTTGCAAAGGGAACTTGATTCTAAATTATATGTTTTCCCTTAATATTTGCCACTCTGTCGCCATGGGGAACCTAATGACCACATGACGGCACTCCTTGGAACCTCTACGGTTTTGTAACAATGTAATGTCGATTACATATTCTGCAGGAGGGTCTTATAGCGCCAACAGCCTTTTTTTCACATTTTCTGGGATCCTTCAATATAAACAGTCGGGGTAGGGTCATCTCTTTTTGGATATGAGCTGTAACTTAAAATGTTTTCATGAGATGGGTTAAGGTTGTTCCCCCAGTACCCACGAGTACCTTTCGAAAAGGGCTGGGGCCACATCGAGTTTCTCACAGACTTTATCGATTCTTGGAAAAAACTCGCCTTGGTTCTGTGTTTTTTAACGCAAAATTCGCTCTATTTAGCCTCATTCTATTTAATTTACTTATTATTGCCCTGACGGCTTTTCGTTTTTAATTCTTGGTCAGGAACTGTCAACAACCCCTTTTGTCTTTTCAGTAACATCATACCCTTCTTAAGGATGGGGGGGGACCAGAGCAATCTAAATCAGTTTTTTCTTAATTTTTATCCCTTTGATTAAGCATCATTGCTTATTCACACTCATTTTTTTAGAGTACTTGTTTTTATTTCTCTTTTTGTTCAAGTCTGTGCTGAGTGATATTTCATTAGAAATTTAAATCATCACGA
>NW_026470270.1:0-11977 GCF_026875155.1 Cherax quadricarinatus | reverse complement strand
ACCCCCCTCCTGAGAAAATTTTTCCCCACAAAAATATAAAAAAAAAAAATTTTTTTTATCACATGAAATTTTAAATTTTTTAATACACCAAACGAAAAGACATCACAATTACTACTCTAAAAAAAATAGAATACATTACACTTAACCTTTATTGAAGATCGGTTATGATTGATGGGTGGGAGGGGGGGAGTGTGTGGAGGTTTTTGTTTAGAAGGGGGGCCCCCTTTCCCTTTGGACTTGAGGAAGAAAGTTTTTTTCCCGGTTACTTCTCTTCTTTTAATCCACTAGGACCATTTGAGAGTCACTGGACCTCTGTCGCACAACAAACTGTCCATAGAGCTCTGTACCCCCCGTTTCAAAAAATTTTTCTAAAATGGCCATGTATTGTCATTGTACAGTTCAAACAGGTTTGCAGTAGCGTCAGGGGATTTTCATCCTAAAGGTTTGCAGTTCAACCCATTTTGCCCCTTTTTCCCTTTAAATCTTTTTTTTTTTAAATTTCATACTAATTTTCCCCTTTTTACCAAGGGATGGCACAAAACTGTGTTCTGCGAGCACAAAAAAATTTAATCTGGCACAGCAAATGTTTTATTAATTTTTTAATACAAAATAGGATACATTTCTGAAAATTGGGGGCCGGGTTAAAATAGCTGTATGTGAAGTGATGAACGTGGGAAAAAACAGATTACTTTCCCTGACATGCCAAATTTTTGTCAACTTTTTTAAATACATTTTACTAGTAAAAATCATTAGGGTTTACCTTAAATCAATGTCAAAGTTGTTGACATGGAATTGTTTTTGAGGGGGTTGATGGAGCCTTTTGGCAAAGAGATGTTACATTTACTATGTTGATGTAATGTTGAGTTGTCGTAGTTGATGGTTGTACGGGAGATTTCAATTTTTCTATAATGCCCCTTTGGTCTTCCCTTTTACCCTTGGGACTTATAAAATAAAGGGATCAGCTCTCCAAACCCCGCTTTAAGCAGTGCTTCTGGTTGTGTCAGGGGCCCTTTTCTGTACAAAAAAAAAAAAAAAATTTCCCAACTGTTGCGTGTTAACTTATCTCCGTTCTTCCATTATTTGCCCCCTCTTTCCCAGTAATTAACCTCCTTCAGCAACCTTCTGAGTTGGTTTTTTCACCCTCTTCTAACATTCATTTACATTTCCCTTTTCATATTTTCAAATACTTATCTCAGTCTTTCCCGGGCCCCCCTTGATTGGGAAATAAAAATTTACTGAGGAAAAAACAAGAGAAAATTATTTAAAAAGACCCTAAGTGATCCCAACCCAAAATTTGCTTGATGGGGCATTTAAATTCCATAACACTAAATGTTAAGTGTATCTTGATGTTTAAATTTTAGGGCCAAAACTCTCCCAAGTCTCTTGAGCTGCTTTTATTGCTGCACTTACTTTTTTTCTTACCTTTCTAAATTTTGTTTTTGGGTAAAAAATATCAGCCTTAAAGGGGTCCACAGACTGCAACATGACAGGGGAAATAATGGAAATGAATTTTTTTTTTTTAAAAAAAAATAACCCAAAGTCTTTTTACTAGATTTGGCCAGTATTTTTACTCCCATTTTTCGAAATTCTCACTGTTCAAACATTGCAACCGTGTCTCCTCATCTTTCATAATTGTTTCTGACAGGGCCCATGCAGGATTTTTCCCCGCTTACCATGTTCTAACTGCAGACTTCTTTTTGACGTTTTGAACAGAAAAACCTTTTAAAAACTAATTTTGATTTTTTTTTTACGTTCCCTAAGCCCCACCCCTCAACCCTAACCCTTCCCTGTCCCTGACTCTTGCCTCCCCCTGACTCTTGCCACCCCTGACTCTTGCCGCCCCTGACTCTTCCCACCCCCCTCTTTTGCCTCCCCTACTTCTGCACCCATACCCTTCACACACTCCAAAACCTTTGCACATTCCTTCCCTCACATACCCCTACCCACAGTGCTTTTAAAACCCATATGATTTAGCAATGTAATTTTTTTATTATTATTGAAGAATGGGAACATGGGCAAGGTTCTTACTGCCCGCACGTACATTTCACTGTAGGAAAAAATATGTTTGAACTATTCAAAAATCATCGCTAGGTGCCTTGGTTTTAGAAGCAATTGGAAACAATATTTGGCTGCCTTGAAACTAAGTGTAAAAGTTTCTTTCTTCCTATTTTAATACTTTTTAGCATACACATTCAACATAGCTGTTTACACACTCGGTTAGGACAAACCCTTCTTGAAAATAATTTCGCACTGTCAGAAGGGAACTTGTACAGCTACATGATCACATCCCCCAAGGGGGTTCTTGACCAAGAAAATTGACTTAAAAAATCTTTGAATCAAATGTAATGCCTCCCATTTCCCCGGGACTTTGCCCTTGTGGGTTTAATGCCTCCCATCAATAAATAACATCAGTTATCAGCTGACACACACTGCCTTAAAAAAATTAGAAATTTATTGAAATTAGAAATTATAATAATAATTATATTAATAAATTTTTTTGTCTTCCAACCCTACGGCATAAAACCGCACTGTTTTGAGTAGGGTAAAAGGTTTTTTGGTTTCTTTCTAAGCATAATTAGGGGCCCCTTTCCTTTTTTCTCTATCTCAAATTCTGCTATTTTTTCTTAGCAATATTGATCTCTGAATTTTTTCAGTAGGTCAAACTACACAATTTCATAGCTGTTGTTTTCTTTTTTCTCTAATTATGCAAATGGTTGGTTCTTCTGGACTAAAAGTGCAGACAGTTTGCATCACATGTGCACCACCTAGAAACTTGAAATTTCCACTTCTTTCAAGACTGTTAGAGATTTATACTTAAGTCTTCTTAGCATTTCAGCATCACTAGTGTTGCATCCGGGTACCATAGTTAATATCCTGAGGTGTGTGATAAAATATCCAGAATGTTTGAATGAATACAGAGTGAATAATGTGGGTGACATTCCAGAAAGCAAATATAGGTGGCAGTGGGAGAGGGAAGTTGTTCTGCCTCTTTAAATACTTGACCCTCAGCTGGAGGGAAAAAATTCCACAGTAAGCAGTACCAAGATTGTGTGTAAACTTTCTTCAAAGAAGGCAGAGAGCCAGCACAAACTAATCTTTCCAGACCAAATGAGCTTTTTCTCTGGACCACTGATACTATAAGCTCCAGAGCTTCTTTGCTGGTTGGCAGTTGAGGTAAGTTGGCCTTGAGGAAGTTAGTGATCTTTTGTCAAAAGACCCCTCAAGGAAGGTTCCTTGATGTTGGTGAGGGCTCTTGATTTAGGAATTGGATCTGTGCTCCAGTATCCCCAAATTAAGCCTGAATCCTTCCCACATCCCCCCCCCCAGGCGCTGTATAATCCTCCAGGTTTAGCGCTTCCCCTTTGATTATAATAATAATAATTTGTCAAAGAATTTAACCAGGAGAACCTCTTCAAGGGGGGGCTCCTTGGTGCAGTGAAGAGGCTCTTGGTCTGAGGAATAAGACCTTTTGGTCTCCTTCCTCAGACCAAACCTAATTGCCCCTCAATCCCATCCTCCCTATCCCCCCTTTTTCCTTTCTCCTCCTCCTCCTCCCCATTCCTTCCCTATCCCCTTCCTGTTTTCAGCCTTTGAGATTCTTCCCACAGGCACTCTAATTCCTAGGTAGGGGGAAGGGTACTGTGGTTCCATCCCATTCCGTTGAGGTCCGTGGTAGTGGTGTGGTTTCCCATGAAGTCTGGATCACCTGTGGATGTCCTACTCCCTCTCCAGTCTCCCAGGGGGTGGCTTTGGGTGTCTTTCAGGTGATGGGTGTATCTCTGGAAGCTGCCTTTTGGATTCAGGGGGTGGTGGCCGAAGGAGGTATGCTTTGTGCGGGTATCTGGCCGCCCTCTCTCTTTTGTCCCACTGAGGTCGCTTTGTAGATGTGAGGTTGCTATCGCAGATTGCTGGTTTACTGGCATGAAGGGTAGGGTATGGCATGGATTTCATGTTGCATCTGCACTACTTGGGTGCTGGGGTCCTTTGGGCACGGAGGGAGATTTACAGCTCTTTCATTCCTCTTAGGAGCTATCCCTCCACGTTCCTCCCCTTTTTTTTCTAAAAAAAAAAAAAAAAAAAGGAAAGTGACATAACAATGGAGTCCCCACCCGTGCCCCTTTCTGCTACCACACCTTGTTCCGACCCTACTGTACCTTGTATATTTGACCACTTCTTTGGACATTTCTCATGCCCCTGTATCTCCTGTTGGTGCCATTTTGTCACCCATTCTAGTGTCTGGGGTTGCACCTGACTCCTTTGCTAACATCTGACTTCCACACTTCTTTAACCATGCTTCCGGCTTCTCCCTCTACGGTGCAGCGCTTTTCAGATCACCTGCCCGTTCCATGTCTGACCAACTCTGGTTCCATACCTAAACCCCCAGACCATTACCTGATGATATTCCTTCACTTCCTTTTCATTCTGCCCAGAAAAGACTGGCACAGCACTCCCTCCCCTTGCATGCTGTTTCAAAATACACAATGGACTAAGTCTTTACTCTGCGACCAACTTCTTCTCCTGGGTATCTTTCCAATCATAGTTTACAAGTGATCCCTACACTGCAAAAGTGTAGAAATTGCTGGCGTTTTGATCATCCAGCGAAATATTGCAGGTCCATGCGCCAAGTGCACGGTCTGTGGGTGCCGAGGGAGGTAGACAACTTGTAGTCTACCTCCCTCTTGCCTTAATTGTCATGAGGCTCGCCCATCTTACTCTCGCCATTGCCATGTTTACTTAAATAAGCGAGAAATTCATTGTCTCAAAGAGGCAGAAGGCTTTCCTTATGCTATGGCAATCTCTCGTCTGTGCCTCCAGGGAAAACTTCCCTGTATTCTTACTGAGTTACTAAACTATCCCCACCTCTGGGTCCCAACTTCACAGCCTCCTCTGTGGCCACCCCTTCCACAGTACACCCCTGTCTCTAATTCTTTTGCTATCCTGGACTCAGAGTCCCTGCCTCGACCCCTCATTCTGTTCTCACCTCTTCCTCTTCTCACTCATGTTTCTGTGTCTACAGGACCTCATACAATAAGTCCTTCTCATCGCCCCTCTACTTCTCCGAAGTCCAAAAAATCCCCATTGTTAAAATCTCCTTTAACCCCTCCTTCCCTTCTTCTACCTGCACATTTTCCTTTCCAGTCTCTGTATCTGGATTTTCACCTCTAACTGGCTTTGTTACGAGTGTGTAGGTTCATCCCCCTTCCTCCCCTGTCCCCTTCCAAGTTTCTTCCTCTTCTGCCCTCTTAGAGGTCACCTCCTCTCCTGTCCCCTCCCAAGCTTCTTCTCCAGTTCCCACTACCCTTTTGTCACTCCCTACTTAGTAACATCCATCATCACCCTGATCTTTACTCGCCCTTCTCTTTCCATCTCCAATGTCCTTGTCCTCTAAACCCTGAAGCTGTATCTGAATATATTGAGAAGACTAGACCATTGATGGACACCAATCCACCTCCTGTTCCTCCTCTTCACTCTTCTCCATCTGCACAACCCCTTTCTTCGCAGAGTCCCAATCCTTTGCTGCTTGTGCATTTCTACTGCCTTCACATGTGGACTTTTCTAACCTTCTAGTCCATAGATACCTCTACCTTCAATTTCATGTGTCTTTCTCTTTGCAAATCATGGCTTATTTACAGTGGAATATCTATGGTCTCAGAGGTAACCAGGGTGAGCTTCAGATGTTGCTCTCCCAGTTTTCTCCTGTTTGTGTTTGTTTGCTAAAACTCAAATTACGCTCCGCTGTTATCCATCCCATCTCGGGCTATGTTTTATTATATTCATTGGATCCTTTTCCCAATGAAACCTTTAATGAAAGTGCACTTCTTATACCACCGGTATTCCATTTTTTTTTTTTTTGTCCTTTTCACCGTGTTGTTTTACAGGGCTAAAATGTTATGACTCACGAAATCGTAATGGCACATTGCAAACAATCCCGGCCGGGTATGGTTAAAATGTTATACCTGCCGGATGGCTTGCCGCTTTGGTCTCCTCTCACTCCATAGTCTCTTAAGAAGTCCTTACTCGATGTTGTAATACATATAACCCAGATCTAGGGCACCCTAAGGCCACCCCACTGGTTATGCATTCTCCACTGTGCAATGGAACCTTCCAGGGCCTTAACTACGTACAACTCAATCTTCGAGCCTGGTAGATGAAGGTCTTGAGTATTTTGTACGTTTTGGGGACATAACATCCCCTCCAGGTAATTATCACTGCTCCGAGGACAACCTCTTGTGGGTCAATAGGCTGCATGTTGATTGTAGATGCTCCACAGCGTTGTCTCGAAGTTCGTTGTATAGATGAAGCGCTGGTCGCCCACCAGGCTGTCCCAGGATCTAATCTGCCCGGTGTCATAGTACTCAGCATTTTGTAGTGTACTTCGTTGCATTACACTGCAGTCTGCATCCACTTGAACAAGTGGTATACAATCTGTTCTTTGTATCTCTCTCCTCGGCACTATCCATCCAGATGTTGCATTTCTGGTTTCTTCCTTACAGCTGCCACTTCTGTTGCTTGGGATTTTAATGCTCACCATTTCTTCTGGGGGTCTCACTGTGACTCTCACGGCATTCATTGAGGTTTTTCTCACTTCTCTCCCCCTCCATGTTTTAAATATGTGTACTCTTACCCATTTTGATCCTCATACTCATTCTCTTTCTTGTATCGATCTCTTGGTTTGCTCTTCCGATATGGAAAACGTGAGGAAATTAAAACTTAATCAGAATATAAAGCAAATTCCAGCCACAAAATAGAGCGAGAAACTAACGTCAAAGACCTGGGAGTGATCATGTCGGAGGATCTCGCCTTCAAGGACCATAACATTGTATCAATCGCATCTGCTAGAAAAATGACAGGATGGATAATGAGAACCTTCAAAACTAGGGATGCCAAGCCCATGATGACACTCTTCAGGTCGCTTGCTCTATCTAGGCTGGAATATTGCTGCACACTAACAGCACCTTTCAAGGCAGGTGAAATTGCTGATCTAGAAAATGTACAGAGAGCCTTCATGGCATGCATAACGGAGATAAGACACCTCAATTACTGGGAGTGCTTGAAGTTCCTGAACCTGTACTCCCTGCAATGCAGGCGGGAGAGATACACGATTATATACACCTGGAAAATCCTAGAGGGACTAGTGCCGAACTTGCACACGAAAATCACTACGAAAGCAAAAGATTCGGCAGACGATACAACATCCCCCCAGCTGTATAGCCCTTGTGGCTTAGCGCTTCTTTTTGATTATAATAATAATAATATAATAACATCCCCCCAATGAAAAGCAGGGGTGTCACTAGCACGTTAAGAGACAACACAGTAAGTGTCAGGGGCCCAAGACTTCAACTGCCTCCCCCCCTCAAGGAAGGTTCCTTGATGTTGGTGAGGGGCTCTTGATTAAGGATTGGATCTGTGCTCCAGTTCCCGAATTAAGCTGATCCTTACACTCCCCCCCCCTCCAGTCTGTATAATCCTCCGGTTTAGCGCTTCCCCCTTGATTATAATAATAATAATTAATGCCGTCCAGCATACATAAGGAGATTACAAAACCCCGGCTGCTTCAGCAGTACTGGACAAGCACCTAAAGTCGTACCGCCAGGCGTGCTCTATTGGCTTGCTGCAGCCAGCATACCGCTTTGTCAGACCCTGATCCCCATGAGGCCTGTCTCGACCGGGCTCAGGGCGTGACCCCCGGAACACTCTCCAGGTAAACTCCAGAGGAAAATAACCTGCTGGACTTGGTTCTGGCAAACAAGGATTCTCTGATAGCTGTATAATTCCTCTGGGGTTAGCACTTCCTATAATAATTTTCTCATAATCTTAGAGGTTAATGAAAAGCTTGGAGAAAGTGAACACAAATCAATATATCATGGAATTACTTTATTAATAACAAAGGTCAAGTCACCAATTTTCGTGCTGCAGATTATATGAGGCTCAGGGATTACCCGATTGCTGTAGACTGTATTAACCTGACTAAGGGAGAAGGGTGAGAAGCTCTCTGTTGGGATGCCAGGTGCACACTTAACCCAAAACAGACCTAACTTCTCATGGCGTATATCTAGGGAAAGCTCGCCTGGCTCAACACAGATGCTGTCAACACGGAAAATATGGAATGCCTCGGTATAAAGCCCTATCCCTAAGTGATGGGCAGGATTTAGTTAAGGAGCAGGGAAGAGTTGGCTGAGTAGTAGATCTGGCAGCCATAATAAAAATGGAAGGGCCCAAGGCCGTATGTAGGTGGAACATGGTCTGCCGATCTGCACCCTGAGCCTTTTCATGAGAGGCCCAAGTCAGACCCTAATATGTCGCCTACTTCTCATAGGATAAGACTACACAATGAAGTGTAATGTGTGGAGCAGTCTGTTAAACTCGGGAGCCAGTAAAATTAACGCCCACCATCTTCTAGTAGAAGTTAACTGTAACCCACTACGTGATTCTGTCTACTGCCTCTTGAAGCTGGTGACAGGCCGCCCTAGGAGTAGACGCTGAAAAATACACTACAAGATCTTCGCTGACTGAGGCAGTAACTGTTGGGGATAATACTGACCACACCATCCATGGAAACAAGAAAACATGTAATACCCGAAATCCTGAGCTGTGCGACCTCTCCTCTAGGAAAGTTACTGCGAGTAACATGAACAGGACAGGAGGGACTCACAGGTAGACACACTAGGGGTGGGGGGGGGGAAGTGAGGATAGTTGAATAGATGGGGAGACGAAAAGGATTACAGAGAAAGGGAAAGAGTCGGGGCTAGACCCAACAGCTAATTCTCATCATGAATAATCTGTTGGTCAGAAATCCTCAGTGGCATTGCTTCAAATGCCTAGAAAAAAAAAAATACGGCGACGGCGGAGGGGACTTATGTTTGACTATTTTGTGTAAAAGTGAAAATTTTATTTCTAGTTTTAAACCATATGTAAGTTTATTTGTGTACAGGTACACAAATTATTATACATAGTAACGTGTGTGTAAATTACTTAGAATAACCAGAAAAAGTCGAAGTGACTTATTTCCATTGGGGTCCTTGTTAAATAATTTTCAGATTACCCCTTCTGAACGGCTTCAGTATTTAACGGCTGATGATCTTAAGGTCAGGATATTACCTATCAATTTTCGTTCACGTGCAGGCAAATTTGTAGTAAAATATTAAAAAAAAAGCTTGGAATCTTTGGAATCCAAGCTATAACTAGAGAATAATTAATCTGATTTACTTCAAATTTTCACCAGTGTTGTTGTTTCCTGAACACGATGTTGACGCTGGTATTGGGTAGTATAAGTCCCAATTTGCCAGTTTTATTGAATAAATAAATCCTGTTGCCATATTACAGCAGGAAAATGCAAACTACCTTCCTGTAAGCTTTTTCACCCTGAAATGTGTCCCTCTTCAGTACAGGAAAGACAGTGCTGTAACTTATATTGCCAGGCACATCAACTAAAGGAGACAAAAAGATACAAAACGTCCAGACCATGGGAAAACCTGGGTAGCCACAGCCACTCAAAAGGGAGAGGTTATTTTAGTGCCAGGAAGGAAAAAAAAAACTGGCAGGAAATGGCAGAAATCGTGCACCAAATCCAGTCATTTATGGAGTGGAATCACAGTCGATGGCCTCCACTCCAAACCAACAGATATAGATATTAGTGCCGGAAAAAAAAAGTCATCCCCAGTACCACCAATCAGATGACATTCTTCTTTGCATTATTATTATTGTTATAATCAAAAAGAGGCGCTAAGCCACAAGGGCTATACAGCGCTGCAGGGCAGGAAGGAAGCGAGGGCATCAGGTGGCAAAAGGGAGGTGGATGAGTAATAGGTTATGGATAACAGCGGAGAAGTGGATGGTGAAAGGGTAAAGGGCAGCAAGAGACTGAGCTAGAAAGGGCTGAGGGGAGTGCGTAAGGTATCATCAGAGTTTGTGGAGCAAATCAGTCGTTGTCAAGAAGTCAATGAGAGAGTCATGATTAAAGGAGGGTCCATCAGCAAGAAGGGAAGGTAAAGAGAGAGTAGTAGAACGAAGACGGCGTTGGAGGTAAATTCTGCGTGCTCGTTGATAGAGAGGGCAGTCTAACAGAATGTGGCTAATCGATACAGGAACTTGACACTGCTCACAGAGAGGTACAGGGTGCCTCTCCATGAGATACCCGTGAGTAAGACGAGTGTGGCCAATGCGAAGACGGGAGAGAGTGGTCTCCCAACCACGGCACTGATGACAAGAAGACGGCCAGTGACCTATGCTCGGTTTAATAGAATGAAGTTTGTTACCAAGCAGAGTTGACCAACGTTGTTGCCAACGGGCGTGAAGGTGGGTAGCTATTGCAGCAAATATACAGGGTCTAAAGCCAGCAACGAACAACAAAATACCTTTCATCTGTGGACTGCTTGCAGAGGCAAATGCAATGTTTGCGGCCTTCACCGAGACCCACATAAAGGATCACTTGGACAACGAAATATGGATCCCAGGTTACAACCTATACAGATGCGACAGAGTGAACAGGCTAAAGGAGGGGGGCTGTATATCGCAGTCACTTATTTGCACAGAACTGCTAAATGCCTCAAATGATGTAGTTGAAGTTTTAGCGGTAAAGATCGATACAACGTCCCAACAATTCCAGGAACAGCTGTTGAGAATTGACCACTGTCTGGAGAACCTTCCAGCTCCTGCCCCAACATCTTGCTCCTGGGGGATTTCAACTTAAGGCACCTAAAATGGAGGGATATAGCAAATAATGTTGTTGCAGTGATAACACCAGGAGGCAGCTCAGACGAGAAGTCACACACGAGCTTTTAAATCTCTGCACAAAATTCAACTTAAACCAGCAAATAATAGAGCCTACTAGACTGGAGAATACACTGGACCTCATCTTCACTAGATTAGATTAGATTTTGCCACCGAAGTGGCTAGTTTATTGTGCACCCCATATCCATCCTGTGGACGGTAGCGCGAGAGCATATGGATACACAAAAGGCCTAGGAACTAGGCCCCAAAGGGTTAACCCCTCAAGGAAGGTTCCTTGATGTTGGTGAGGGGCTCTTGATTTAGGGAATTGGATCTGTGCTCCAGTTCCCCGAATTAAGCCTGAATGCCTTCCACATCCTCCCCCAGGCGCTGTATAATCCTCCGGGTTTAGCGCTTCCCCTTGATATATAATAATCTACCCAAAGGGTTAACAGGAATACATATGGATTTATATCAATAGTTCACTTATCTGTTACAAGCAAATTTAGGAAATTTGCTTATATCTGGTATCTTATTTTCATTAATAAGATATCTTGACATGTCACATAGGTTATTATACTGTCTGTCTCTGTATTCCTCAATAAGTGGACAATTAAGCACATAGTGTTTAAGAGAGTGACCATATGCCTGATCACATAATTTACATTTAGTTTGATCATCATCTGTGTGTCTCCCAAACTGCCAGAAGTACTTGTAACCAAGCCTAAGCCTGGCCACTACAACATCAGTCAGTCTGTTCACATTGCAAGTTGCTCCATAAACATACTTATCTACGTTCATGTTATCATAGTGGGTTATAGATCTACTCAGGCTTCTAACTGCATTCCTATAACAATCATTTTCATTATTTACTTCTCTCCTAATATTATTTGGTTGGCCCGGTGGTCTGGTGGCTACAGCTCCCGCTTCACACACGGAGGGCCCGGGTTCGATTCCCGGCGGGTGGAAACATTTCGACACGTTTCCTTACACCTGTTGTCCTGTTCACCTAGCAGTAAATAGGTACCTGGGTATTAGTCGACTGGTGTGGGTCGCATCCTGGGGGACAAGATTAAGGACCCCAATGGAAATAAGTTAGACAGTCCTCGATGACGCACTGACTTTCTTGGGTTATCCTGGGTGGCTAACCCTCCGGGGTTAAAAATCCGAACGAAATCTTATCTTATCTTATCTTATTCCTAATGCTAGACAAGTTTTTACCCAAAATTAAATTTTTACATTTTCCTTCTCGATACCTTCTTGGCTA
>NW_026470269.1:0-12325 GCF_026875155.1 Cherax quadricarinatus | reverse complement strand
GTTTTCGGGTCTTACAAAGCCCCTTTTTCAAACAAGTTTTTGTGTACAGTTTCTGAAGTTTGCAATAACCGCTGGTCCATGGGCTGCAGGAGAGGAGTGGTATTAGGAGGCAAAAACTTGACCTTAATGAAGCTCATGTCCCCATAAGTCGCTCTGCCACGTCTGTAGGATGACCGGGGGCATTGTCTAACACCAGGAGGCACTTAATTTCTAATTTCTTTTTCAGTTAGGTAATTTTTCACATTGGGGCAAATGCATGGTGTAACCAGTTATAAAAAAAATTCCCTAGTGACCCATGCCTTACTGTTTTGGCCCTCCACAGCACACACAAATTATCCTTGAGACATTTTTTTTGCCTGAACGCTCGGGGAGTTTCAGAGTGATACACTAATAAAGGCTTCATTTTGGGCAATAAACCAGTAGCATTGGCACACATCAACAAAGTAAGCCTGTCTTTCATAGGCTTATGTCCTGGGAGTGCCTTTTCCTCCTGAGTAATGTAGGTCCTGCTTGGCATTTTTTTCCAAAAACAGGCCTGTTTCATCACAATTAAACACTTGTTCAGGTTTCAGTCCTTCACTGTCTATGTACTCCTTGAATTCCTGCACATATTTTTCAGCCGCTTTGTGGTCCGAACTGGCAGCCTCACCATCCCTTATCACACTATGGATGCCACAAACGCTTCTTAATCTCTCAAACCAACCTTTGCGGGCCCTTTAAAATTTTCACTCACATCATCACTAGTTGCAGGCATTTTTTTTAATTAAATCGTCATGCAACTTCCTAGCCTTTTCACATATGATCGCTTGAGAGACGCTATCTCCTGCTATCTTTTTTTTCATTTATCCACACCAATAAGAGTCTCTCAACATTTTCCCCATCAATTGCGATCTTTGTTTCGAAAACACAGTTGAACCTTTGGCAAGAACAGCTTCCTTGATTGCCCTTTCTGGTGCCCACAATAGTAGCGATGGGTTTATTGGGGTTTCTTGTACAGCTTGACTAGGTCGGCTATACGCACTCCACTTTCATACTTATCAATTATCTCTTTCTTCATCTCTATATAATTCTTACCCTTTGAGGTGTAGGGTTGGCACTAGAAGCTTTCTTGGGGCCCATGGTCACTTATTTTCCAAAACAGCACGAAAATACTGTAATAATACGAAATATTCCGAGTGTATGCTTGGATGTTACCGCGAGGCTGGCTGGTAAACAATGGGACGGAGCGGCACATGTGAGGCTGGCTGAGGGCACATTGGACGCGTCTCGGACGAAAATCGGTATGCGGGTTTTTAATCGGTATGCGGGGCAAAAATTTTGCGATAAAAGTAATCGTTATGCGGAAAAATCGCTATGCGATGCCATCGTTATGCGGGGGTCCACTGTACTCTCTAGCATGTCCTTTTCTTTTACAATATTACATGTTACTTTCTTCTTCTCGATATCAGATTCTGTCTAGCCACAGAGACAGATTCAGGTTTGTGAGTTTTCCTGGTAAAGGTACGAGAAGTTACAGTAGCAGATACATCAGGCTGGCAATGAGCAGCTGATTTAGGTTGCCAACTTCTAGGACAACTTTTAGTTACCTTGTTTCTCTGTTTTTTAGTACGTACAAGTTTGTGAGAAATCTCGTAATTGTCTGCTAATGCTGCAGTTTCCAGAATATCCAAGGTAGTATGATCGATCAGATATTCTTGTATGTCCGCAGACATACGGTTGTTAAACTCTTCGTGTAGTAACAACTGAACAAGGCTGTCGTAGTTGTTACATTTAGCAGCTCTAGACCATCTCTCAAATGCAACTTTTTTCTCACGAGCAAACTCTACACAAGTCTGATCTTGTCGTCGTTGTAACGTACGAAATGCTCTTTGATAACTTACAGGTAACAAGTTATACGTCTCTAGAATAGTTTGCTTGACAGCGTCATAACTAATGTACTTAGCAAATGGCAAAGCAGCAGTACAAGTTTGAGCTCTTCCTGTCAACGCTGTATGCAACAATGTTGCCCAGTGCTTACGTGGCCAGTTCATAGCACGAGCCTGGTTCTCAAACACATCAAAATAGGTGTCTAAGTCACTTTCAAAAAACTTAGGAACCATGGATGCAGCTTTCTGCACATTAAATGTGTCCTGTGATCTATCAGTCTGTTGTCTTCCCAGACGAACATTTTCTCTTTGGAAATCTTCTTCGTTTAATTTCCTCTGTGCCTCTATTTGTGCAGTCTGCAACATAATGAGGCGTTCAAACCTCTCAAACTGTTCCTGAGAGATAGGACCAGTAGGTAATGGAGGAGTAAGGAAATTAATGTGGTCTGGACGGTCCTTAGGTCGGACACTTCGTCCAGCCGTCTCTAGAGAGTCTAGATCTGGTCTAGGTTAAGTAGATACAGGTGTAGCATACACTGTACTAGTATTAGGCTGTGTCATCCAACCAGCTATACTCTGTACTAATGTGTCAGTGAGGGAAGGAGTGAGCGAGAACTGAGCTACACTAGGCTCAGACACTTCAGCAGTAGTTGCTCTCTCTTCTAAGTAATCAAATAGAGTCATACTTCCTAATTGTGACACTAGGCTTTCTGAATCTGAATCATAATCAGACATATCTGTATGAGCAGGAAACAATATATCTTTAATTATTGCTCTGACAGTTTCTGCGGTGTAATTCCTGTTATACGTCACACCGAGATATTTGGCTACTTGCCAACACGTCTGAGGTTTTAATGTACTCAACTCAGACAAAGTCAGAGTATCAATTAATTGTTTCACTTTGGCATACATCACGAAAATAATTGTACTACGAGAGAGTGATTATGGGAAACTATAATCCTGATAGGAATTTTAGTGTTGGTTGTCTTAGAGTTAGAACTCATAAACAGTATTTCCATCTCCTTGGATCAAGAGACTCAGTCAGGTACATACATCCGCCTGGTATGTTGTACAAGACTAAACTCAAAGTCTTCAGATTAGGAAAGTACTCAAAGTGTTTGACCATAGAGTTACTAGTATGTCAAACTGGACAATTTCTCCAACACCTTGGATCAAGAGTGTACCGGACAGTTTCTCCAACACCTTGGATCAAGAGCCTCCTGGACAGGCCCCCATTTGTTACAAAAAACACGATTCTCAAAGCTTAGAGATCTCCAGTGAATACTAGAAAGGACTGCCCTTCTAGCATCCAGCCTGTTACTGGGTTTTCGTAACAAGTAGTCAGTATCCTTGTCCAATTATCCATTAGAATTGAGTATTATTCAATAGTGCTTCAGGATTACAACTGGTAGGCTACTAACTAGAGAAAATAAAATTTAATAAATTTATTAAGTCTAGAGGTATATTATCAAATTAAATTAAATTAAATTAATCACAATAATCAAAATAATATCAATTCTCTCGAGTACAATATTATTGTGCTGAAAGCACATATCACATTTATAATTCTTAAGTACCGTCTGGTACATTAACATTTAATAAGATATTACAAATTAGTACAAGTTTGTGTATGCGTGTAAGTTCTCTAAGTAGTTAGCTATGTCTCACGACTCGACTAGACTTAAACAAGTGACTGACAAAGTCCTCTAATAAACTAACTTCTTGACCGACTGGCACCCAGAACAGTCTGCTTGAACAACAAAAAGAATGCTAAGCCCAATAGCAATACAACAAGCAACTGCGACACAGAATCAGGAACAAGGAGATAATATAACGACACTAAGTAGAGACCATCAGCAGATCCTCCACAAAAGTTACAAAACTCCCATAATACTGAATCTAAGTTCAGCATAAGAAAATACCCGACTGTGACAATACACAGAAACCAGTACAAATTAGGTCATAAGCTATAGTTCAGGTCCTGAGTTACTCAGAGTGTCTATGAGACACACAACCTCAGTACAACGTCGAAAATCACTAAGTCTATACAAGGTTCTGTGAACAGAGTTCTACAGAACTAACAAGAATAATGAGACAGACAATCTGTCCAACCACCAAGCGAGTCTAGAGCAGACTGAGTACTTCAGGCGAGGTGAGGACACCCCCCCCCCTCGATCACGTGATAGCTCCGTGGACAACTGCAGCTCAGAAGCCGGCAGTCTAACTAGCCACAAGCGATAATTACAGTAGTTTGAGTCAAGACTTGAACTGAGCACATAATATGTTACATCCTACCTAACAACATAACTACGTCAAATAACAATATAAAGCAATACATTTACGATTTAGCTATTATCGCAAATATAAGCAATATAAAATTAAATGAAAAGGTAATAATTATATATATACATAATAATCATTGCAACCATTCAGGGGTTGCAACAGTAGTGTGACCTAAGTGTAAGTAGAAGTAGCAAGACATACCTGAAACCTTGCATGTTTATGAGACAGAAAAATGGACACCAGAAATCCTGTAAAACATTTACAGGTTTCCGTTTTACACTCACTTGGCAGGACGGTAGTACCTCCCTGGACGGTTGCTGTCTACCAACCTGCTACCTAGGCTTGTTACTTACCCTAGAATATTAATATGAATGTGTGAAAGGTGAGTGGCAGTGTAAATGTTTTTTCCATGTCAGCAATAAGTCACTTTGTCTGACTTTTTATGGATTATCCTAAGGTCTTTACACATATGCTAATATATGTAACTGTATTTGATGGCTCTCTCAGCTATCAGCATACTTTTCAGTAAGTTTATTCAGGTATACACAAACACAGTTACATAGATTATACAGGTCCTCCATCACAAATCTGGCATCGTTGCGACCTGTAGTGTGCCGGATTACTGAGTTTACTGGATTACAGAGTGGTTAGGTTGGAATACACTTAATAAAATTAACCAACTTGACTTACACAAAGTTCATTGAGCATCGGCTACTTCTCGTCATGAAAGCAATCAAAATCATGTCTATTTCTGTAATATATCTTCCATTCTATCAAATGAGTCTAAAAAAATGAGAATACAGTAGACCCTCGCATACCGTTGGCATCACATAACGTTAAATCCGAATACCGATACATTTTATTGCTAAAATTTTGCCTCGCATACCGCTAAAAAACTCGCTCAACGCTATTGGTCCGAGACACATCTAATGTGCGGCCTGAGCCAGCCTCACATGTTCCACCGGTGGCATTGTTTACAAGCCAGCCTCCACATTATTACAGCGTTTTTGGTGATTTCATCTGCAAAATAAGTGACCATGGGCCCAAAGAAAGCTTCTAGTGCCAACCCTACAGCAATAAGGGTGAGAATTACTATAGAGATGAAGAAAAAGATCATTGATAAGTATGAAAGTGGAGTGCGTGTCTCCGAGCTGGCCAGGTTGTATAATAAACCCAAATCAACCATCGCTACTATTGGTGGTACAGCTGCTGCTGCTGCTGTACCACTGTCAGCTGCTGCTGCACTGTCAGCTGCTGCTGCACTGTCAGCTGCTGCTGCTGTTGTACCACCATCAGCTGCTGCTGCTGCTGCTGTAGTACCGTCTGCTGCTGCTGTAGCATCGTCTGCTGCTGCTGTAGCATCGTCTGCTGCTGCTGTAGCATCGTCTGCTGCTGCTGTAGCATTGTCTGCTGCTGCTGTAGCATCGTCTGTTGCTGCTGTAGCATCGTCTGCTGCTGCTGTAGCATCGTCTGTTGCTGCTGTAGCATCGTGTGTTGCTGTTGTACCACCGTCAGCTGCTGCTGCTGCTGTAGCACCATCTGCTGCTGCTGTAGCACTGTCAGCTGCTGCTGCTGTTGTACCACCGTCAGCTGCTGCTGTAGTACCGTCTGCTGCTGCTGTAGTACCGTCTGCTGCTGCTGTAGCATCGTCTGCTGCTGCTGTATCACTGTCAGCTGCTGCTGTAGCACCGTTGTTGGTGTGGCTTATTGAGAATACCAAGAAACAATTAACCCCAGAGGATTTGCCACCCAGGATAACCCAAAAAAGTCAGTGTCATCGAAGACTGTCTAACTTATTTCCATTGGGGTCCTTAATCTTGTCTCCCAGGATGCAACCCACACCAGTCGACTAACACCCAGGTGAACAGGGAAAATGCCTGGAACTAGTGCTCATATTGGTGAATTTAAAGCCAGCAAAGGTTGGTTTGAGAGATTTAAGAATCGTAATGGCATACACAGTGTGATAAGGCCTGTTCTGGAAGAAAATGCCAAACAGGACCTACAGTACTCAGGAGGAAAAGGCACTCCCAGGACAGTGTCTCATCAGTCATTGCTGCATCTTCAGTAAAGGTAAGTGTCATTTATTCTTCATTTAGTAGAGTAAATACATGCACAATATATATTGTGCATGTACTACTCTACTATTGTGCATGTGTCCTTCTCTTTGTGTGTAGGAAAATGTATATTTCATGTGGTAAAATTTTTTTTTTCATACTTTTGGGTGTCTTGCACGGATTAATTTGATTTCCAATATTTCTTATGGGGAAAATTCATTCTCATATTCGTACATTTCGCATAACAATCAGCCCTCTTGCATGGATTAAAGGTCGCTATGCGGGGGTCCACTGTATTAATACTCCAAGTATTAAATTTGTAATGCTTACCAGGTCATTACATCATTGAAC
The DNA here is from genome assembly GCF_026875155.1 of Cherax quadricarinatus. Lineage (NCBI taxonomy): Eukaryota > Metazoa > Arthropoda > Malacostraca > Decapoda > Parastacidae > Cherax > Cherax quadricarinatus. Next base: position 5,772 of record NW_026470269.1, on the reverse strand, counting down.
ATCATTGTAAATTTATGAATACATATTAGCTTTGATCCAGAGTTGATCCACATCTATGACATTTTCAATAATCTTTTAACTGCTGGCCAGGATGCAAACATTATACTATTAAAATCATGCCAAAACTATCTTAAAACAACACCTTAAACTTTTTCAGGTCAGTCCTGTATATGTATGTTTGATAGCCGTGTCTGTCCCATATAAAATTTACGTGTAAAAATTTTAGCGCCTACAAATTGGTGAGAAAACTGTAGGCCCCTACATATAAAGAATGGGCCCGCATGGTCAGTGTGCACAGTAATAAAAAAATCCAGCAACAGGCAGTGCATAATGATAAAAAAAAAAAAACTGACCATTTTTTGTTAAAACAGCGATTTTGCAGGTATTTTGTATGTATTTATGGTCGTATCCCTTTTTCTGGGCCATTAGATAGAATTGAAGATATATTACAGAAATAGAGAATTTTGATTGGTTTGAAATAAAACATACCTTGAAATTGAGCTCAAAGTTAGAGGAAATGTTCGATTTTTGCCGATGTTCAAGAGTGAACGTGAACAAATCATGCCACACGTCCAATACACATCAACTGTAGTCTAATTTTCTTTCACAAGTATGTTGATATTATTTATACCTTTTTTTACAATAATGCAGTAGTCTGCATAACAGTAAGTCTTCTATTTTTTGTGAGAATAAAAATTCAAAATGGAAAGCAAAAGTAATATAAGAGGGGCCTGGAGACATGACTAATGAACCAAGAAAATGTAATTTTAGTGCCAGGAATGTCTGTCTTGTTTATTCTGGTCCCTATTTTGAAATTGGCATTTTTTAAATTTGTGTGAAATTTGCAAAATTGCCAATTTCTGACCACTTTATTGGGTAGTTGAAATTGGTAAATGGGCAGTTTCTTGTACTCAATTGATAGAACAAATGTTATTCTAGCAAAATAGCTATGATTTCAGAGGAATGGAACTGGCTGAAAATAGGGCTCTAAGTGAACAAAATCGCCAGTGCGTAAATATCGCTAGCTTCATGAGAGCATAATTCTGTAAGTTTTCCATCAAATTTTGTACTTTTAGTGCCATTACCATCAGGGAAATATTTTCTATCATTTCATAAGAATTTTTTTTTTTTTTTTTTTTTTTAATTTTTCAACCCTGAGAGTGAGTTAAACAACCATGATGACATTACACATCCCTGTCTAAGATCTACTTTACTGGGAAGTAATCTCCCTTTCTTCTACACACCTCAACCTAAGCCTCACTATCCTCATAAAAATTCTAGGGCATTTAGTAACTTACTACCTATTCCATATACAGTGGACCCCCGCATAGCGATTTTAATCCGTGCAAGAGGGTTCATTGTTATGCGAAATGATCGGTATGTGAATGAATTTTCCCCATAAGAAATAATGGAAATCAAATTAATCCGTGCAAGACACCCAAAAGTATGAAAAAAAAATTTTACCACATGAAATATACATTTTCCTACACACAAAGAGAAGGATACATGCACAATAGTAGAGTAGTACATGCAAAAGTATATATTGTGCATGTACTACTCTACTAATGAAGAATAAATGACACTTACCTTTATTGAAGATGCAGCAATGACTGATGAGACACTGTGTCCTGGAGTGCCTTTTCCTCCTGAGTACTGTAGGTCCTGTTTGGCATTTTCTTCCAGAACAGGCCTTATCACACTGTGTATGCCACTACGATTCTTAAATCTCTCAAACCAACCTTTGCTGGCTTTAAATTCACCAATATGAGCACTAGTTCCAGGCATTTTTTTTCCCTGTTCACCTGGGTGTTAGTCGACTGGTGTGGGTTGCATCCTGGGGGACAAGATTAAGGACCCCAATGGAAATAAGTTAGACAGTCTTCGATGACACTGACTTTTTTGGGTTATCCTGGGTGGCAAATCCCCCGGGGTTAATTGTTTCTTGGTATTCTCAATAAGCCACACCAACAAAGGTGCTACAGCAGCAGCAGCAGCAGCAGCTGACAGTGATACAGCAGCAGCAGACGATGCTACAGCAGCAGCGACGGTACTACAGCAGCAGCAGACGGTACTAAAAGCAGCAGCTGATGGTGTGTACAACAGCAGCAGCAGCTTGACAGTGCTACAGCAGCAGCAGACGATGCTACAGCAGCAGCAGACGATGCTAAAAGCAAACAGCAGACGGTACTACAGCAGCGCAGCAGCTGACCGGTGGTACAGCAGCAGCAGCAGCTGACGGTGCTACAGCAGCAGCAGCAGCTGACAGTGCAGCAGCAGCAACAGCTGACGGTGGACAGCAGCAGCAGCAGCTGTACCACCCAATAGTACGATGGTTGATTGGGGTTTATTATACAAACCTGGCCAGCTCGGAGACAAAGCACTCCACTTTCATACCCTTAAACAAAGGGGCTTTTTTTTCATTCATAGTAACTCACTCTTTTTGCTGTAGGGGTTTGGCACTAAACTTTCGGGGCCCTGGTCACTTTTTGCAGATAAAATCACCAAAAACACGTAATAATCGAAAAGTTCCGTTGTAGCTTGGATGTTACCGCGGAGGCTGGCTGGTAAACAATGCCACCGGCGGCACGTGAGGCTGGCTATGGGCGCACATTGGATGCGTCTTGGATGAACAGTGGTGAGCGGGTTTTTGAGCGGTATGCGAGGCAAAATTTTTGCGATAAAAGCGAGCGGTATGCAGATTAAACGTTATGTGATGCCAACGGTATGCGGGGGTCCACTGTACTTGCAACATCTGCCACATTTCTTCCCTATCCATTCTATCATATGCCTTTTCTAAATCCAGAAATGCAATGAATATTTCCCTATCTATCTGTCTTACCTCTATTTCTTTCAATAATAACCCTACCCTACACTTTACCTAGTATACTCAGTAAACTTATTCCCCTATAATTTTTACGATCTCTTTTGTACCCCTCCCCTTTATACAAAGGAGCTATACAAGCTCTCTGCCAATCCCTAGGTATCTTCCCCTCTTTCATACATTTATTAAACAAAAATACCAACAACTCCAACACTATATCTCAACCTGATTTTAACATTTCTGTCATGGTCCCATCAGTTCCAGCTACTTTACCCCCCTTTCATTCTACATAATGCCTCATGCCCCTCCCCCCACTCACATCCTGCTTTTTCTTCACTCAAAAAAAATGTTATACCTCTTTGACCAGTGCATGAAATTACTGCCTCCCTTTCTTAATCGACATTTAAAAGTTCCTCAAAAAAGTTCCTCAAAATATTCCTGCCATCTACCCAATACAGTGGACCCTTGGGTTAAATGCCTTTAATCCATTCCAGAGAGCACCCTTTTTAGCCAATTTAGCCTTTACCCAAAATTTAAATTTTTCCCCATAAGAAAAAATGGAGATCCAATTAATCCGTTACAGACACCAAAAATATTAAACAAAATAATTTTTTTTACATGAAATGTACATTTTCCTATGCAGAAAAAAAGATACAGGCACAATAAACAATGCTGAAATGACACTTACCTTTATTGTAGATTTGTTGATGAGTGATGAGATGGAAAGAGGGAATTTGATGGAGGTGTACTAGTGTTTGGAAGGGGAATCCCCTTCCATATAGACTTCAGGTAACAAGTCCTTTTCTGGGGTTACCTCCCTTCTTGGTTTTTTAATGCCACCGGGAACAATTTGAGAGTCACTGGACCCCTGTCACACAAAATATTTGCCCATAGTGCTCTGTTTCTCACGTCCCTTTAAGATTTCCCAAAAATGGGACATAAGTGTGGTCATTGTACATGTTGCCAATATGGCCTGCAACAGCTGAGTCAGGATAATATTCTTCCATAAATGCCTGAACTTTGTCCACATTTCCTTAATCTTTGATGAAGGCAACTTCCGCATCTCTCTGTCTCCTCCTCTGAAGCAAATTCCTGAGCTGTGATCTGTTGCTGTTGAACCTGAAGCTTGCAACTCTGTAGTGGTTGGCTCTTTCATCGCCGTCCTCCACCAAACTCTTCCACATCCTCGCCACTAACCTCCAACACAATGGACTTCGTTGCGCAAGACACTGCAAACCATGGTCTTCCCCAATGCCACAATAGATTCCAAAGCTGGCATTGGCTCCTCAAGTTAGCCCCAAACCCTTCAAAATCCCACTCTTGTACACATTCTGGCCACAATTTTCTGCAAGCAGAGTTCAAAGTCCTGCAAGTCACTCCCTCTCAAGCTTACCCTGAGATTTATGCAACTGAGGATACTGAAGTGATCTTTCCAGACTCTCTTAGGGTCAGTTGAGTGTCTGAGGTCACTTCAAAGCACCTTTGAAACACTGCTTTGGTGTACAGTTTTCGAAGTTTGAAATTGGCTGCTGGTCCATGGGCTGGAGGAGAGGAGTGTACTAGGAGACAAAAACTTTCTTGATGAAGTTCAACTCCCCCGCAATTTGCTCTTGCAAGTCGTGAGGATGAGCATGAGAATTGTCCATTACCAGGAGGCACTTGAGTGACAATTTATTTTCCAGGAGGTACTTTTCTCAGTCGGGCCAAACATGTCATAGATCCATTCAAGAAAAATGTCCCTTTTGACCCATGCCTTACTGTTTGCTCTCCACATCACACTCAATTTAGTCTTGACATTATTTTTCTTGAACATTGGGAGTTTCAGAGTGATACACGAGTAAAGGCTTCACCTTGCAATCCCTACTAGCATTACTACAAAACATGAGAGTTAGCCTGTGGCAATATAAACACAAATGCAGTATAATGTGATCCTTTATTGACTACGTTTCGCCCACACAGTGGGCTTTTTCAAGTCACAAACAGAACTACCTGGGGTGGAAGGAACGCGAGTATTTATAGTCCGGCTGAGGTCAGGTGAAGAATGCTGCATCTGATGATGTACCGAGTTGGGTTGTAGAGTCTAAAAACTTGGGTAGCTTGGAAAGGAGACTGGACAAGTTTGTGAGCAGACCCTCTACAGTGTTCTTATGTGGGATAGCGATGAAGAAGTTTCTTGGCAAGTGGTTCAGCTATGTTATAGAAGCCACTATTCTGGTTGAAGTTGTCGGATATAGAAATAAGTGATGATTCCAGGATTCTTCGGATTGGGTGTTTTTTCTGTGGCGATAAGTCTTGAGTTTTTTTAGTTTTAAGTGGTTTTGTGAATTAAAGGTGTTTTACGCACATTTCCCTTTTGTCGTAGACCTGTTGCGTATTGGTGTTCTGAAAAAGGTTTGGAGGTCCCTTGTGTTTCGCCCCTTTTAACTTGTTGCAGTCATTACAAGGGATTATGTATACCCTGCAGGGATGGAGGTTGTCCTGCCTACTACGGGATGTCCTTGTGGTGTGGTTGTGGAGGGAGATACTTTGGGAAAGATGTTTTGGGAAAGATGTTTGGAAACATGTTTGGCAAGGGTTGGTGGGAAGGACTATGTATCTCTTTCGGCAGGTTTCTCTGGGTGTGTTGAAGATGTTAAAATGCTCGCCGTCTGCAGTCTTGATGAAATGCGGGATAGGGAGTTTGGAAATACCTGTTCAATTTAGTGCATTCTTCCCCAAGGAACCGTTGCTGCAGATTTTGGTGCAGCAGGAAGAAGCTATAATTCACCACGTTTTGGTTTTTGGTGTGTGGTGGGTAAAGTGGAGAAGACGTTTTGGTTGGTGGGTTTTCGATGATTTAAAACGAAGTTCGTGGTCGCTTTGCAGAGTGAAAATCAAGGAAAGGGAAAAGTGTTGTCGACCTCTTCTTCAAGTGTGAAGGATTGAAAACTCGACCTGGGTTTAGGGGGCTT
>NW_026470267.1:0-33052 GCF_026875155.1 Cherax quadricarinatus | reverse complement strand
TTGACGGAATCACATCACCCGGGGAAGAATGATAACAGCTGGGCGGTACTATGTTATACCGGGGCCGATACCACTTTCCCCTTAAGCAGGGGTCAATAGGAGGTCGGGCCGACCACAGGGAAGGATCCCGGTTCAAAAAATCCCAAATACATCAGACATGGTTATTGAGACACTTATCAGAAAATTTGGGAATCTTTTTTTCGGGAAATTTTTCGCCACACAGGGGTTTCCAGTCCAATACAAAGAGGAAGGCGAAGGAGAGGGGGAAATGAGGTAATCGCCCCCAAACCTGGAGTCGATGTTTCAGCCATAAATCTTGTGATTGTACATTCACAAGATTGATGGACTAAACCCCATCGACCCAGGTTGAGGGACGTTTTACCTTTCTCCCCTCTCCTTACCCCTTTCCTCTTTGTTTTGGAAAGATAAACCACTGTGGGGGCGAAACTTTTCCTGAATAAGATTCCCATATGCTGCAAAAATGTCTCAATCTTCAATTTGTCGGTTTTCAAACATCATCAGATCAGACACACGGGCCCCCTAGGAAACGCTGTATTTTTGGGCTCATCGAAACAAACCCGAGACACGAGGGCTCCACCTTTCTCTTTCAGCACCTCATGAGGGGATCTAGACAGAAAATGTGTCTGCTCGTTTGTTCCCCCAAACCCTTTTGGGAGCTAAGGAGATATACAACTTTTAAATTAAATTTCCATAATTTTGTAGTTTTTGTGTGCATGTAAAATCCTCAAAAAACTTACTAATAAGTCATTACTATATATATATATATAAATATATATATATTATATATAATTAATATTTTATATATAATTTATATTTATATAAAATAATATTTAAAATTTTATAATTTTTTATAATATTTAAAAAATTTATATATAAAATTTATATAAAATTTATATTATATTTTATTAGGTTTAGAAAGACATGTAAGCAAACACTATAACATATTTTTTAAGAAAACGTTTTGGTCCTGGGGGCCTTGATCACTTCTAAAATACATAGGGGGAAAACATTATATTATAGGCGGGGAGTGAGGTGTGACCACGTGACCTGAGGAATGTCAAAGAAAAAGAATGGGGGAACATGTAGAAAGGGCCCACTAGCCCTGCGAGGCGGGCCCTTTTCAAAAACAAACCCCTGCCTATGAGGACGGGTAGACGATGAAACATGTGACTCCCGTTTGTTGGGTTTTGGGCGCTTAAGTATCATATTTCAATGATTTCATCGCTACCCGTCCTCATGGCAAGGTTGTTTTGATAAGGACCCCCCTTTGCAGGGGGAAGGCCCTTTTCAGTGTTCCCCATTTTTAGTTCTTATGACATTTTCCCCAGTCACGTGCGTCCCCCTCACTCTCCGCCCCAATAAAAAGTTCTTCTACCTATGTAGTTAGAAGTGATCAAGGGCCAGGACCGAAACGTTTTCTAATAATATGTTATAGTGTTTGTTACATGCTTTTTTAAACCAAATTTTCGGTATTTTTTTACCAAGGTTTATAAAACCATATTAAAATATATATATATATAGTATATATTTTTAAATATAATTTAAATAAAAAAAATTTATTTATTTAAATATTAATAAAAAATGTCAAAAAAAATTTTAAATAAACATTTTAAATATAAGGGGGGAGGTTTTAAAAAAAACCCCCAGGGAGGGTAAACCCGTTGCCATGTGAGTTTTTTTTGGGGGGCCCTTTTAATTAACTTTTTACATGATTTAGGTTGCCTTAAAAATTTTTTTGAAAAAACCCCCCAGGGGCAAGGGCCCTTCAGGTGTTTCCTTTATTTTTTAATTTTTTACACTTGGTCCCCCCACCCCCCCAACATAAATTTTTCTACCAATGGGTTTTCGTTTTTTTTTAAAAATAGTTTTGTTTTGTTTACCTGTTTTTCCCAAAGGGGCGGAATTTTCCGGTTTTAAACCATTTTTTTAATATATAAAATTTAAATATAATTTTAAAAAAAATTATTTAAAATAAATTTAAAAAGAAAATTTCGTTTTTTTTTAGGGGCCAAAACCCCCGGGGGATACCGGCCGGGGATAAAAAAATTAAATTTTTAATAGGGTGGTTTGGTAGCCAAAAAATGAAAAGGTTTAGGTATCTTTATTTTTAAAACTTTGGCCACCCCAGAAAGGCTTTTTCACAATCGGTTTTTGTTTTTAGAAAGCGAGTTATTTTGGGGAAGGGGAACAAACCCCGTCCAACCTTGGTTTTGAGGGGTTTTCCCCCCCGGGAGAAGGGCTTTTTCCTGAAAAAAAACCAATTTAAAAAGGGAAAAATTTTGGGTTTTTTTGGGGCCCCAAAAGGGGTGGGATAGGCCCTTTGGAAAAATTTAAAAATTCAAAATTGGTGGTGGCCATCTCAAACCCAGGCCCCCTCAATTTTTTCAAAAAGTCGGTTTTTTAAAAAAAACCATTTTTCCCTCAACTTGGGGGAAGGGGGCAGTTTCATTGGGAAAAACTTTTTTCCAAAAAAACTTAAAGGTTTCAAACCTTTTTTGGACCGAAGACTACCCCACTAGGGAGGTAAACTAATGAAAGGGCCCCATCCGCTTCCCCACCCCTTTCAATTTCACGTCGGCCAAAGAGTCTTTCAAAAATTGTGGAAATGCACATCATGGGTTGAAAAGAATTCCTTAAACCCTTTTCCCTTTTAGGGCCCCTCTTTTTTTGTTTTGGGCCCCTATAAAGCCCCCCCTGTTCAAACGACCCCCTAAATAAAGATTCCCCTATGTGCTTTAAAGTTGTCCTCAATCCTCCGGGTTTTGGGGTTTTTCAAACCCTTTTTCCCAACCCTTTCCCCACGGGGGGGGTTTGGGGTAAAGGGATTGGGGCCGGTTTTCCTGTAAAGGGTTTCCCTTTGTTTTTGAAAAGTGTTAAAATTTAACAAAAATTGGTTTTTTAAAAACCAAAAGGGTTTGTTTGGTGAATTAAAATTGGGGTTTCTTTAAAAATTGTTTCCCTCACAGTTGGCTTTAAAGGAATAAAAAAAAAGTTGTTGGGTGCCAAAAGAACGTTAGGTAATCTTATTTAAAAAGTTTTAAAGGTGGTCCCCCAAAAAAGTACGGGAAGAAGGGGTTTTTGGGGGTTTAAACCCCCCCTTTTTTAATTCCCCACTTTTTTCCTTAGTATGAAACAATATGGAGAAGTGACAGGATGGAGCTTTTTATAGCCCCCAAGGGGGTTAGACGTAGGCCATTTGGGAGGGGTAAGAACTCAGATTTTGAGTGGTCAGGTCCCTCTAAAATTCCCCCCCCCTTCTCACTAGGGAATTTCCCCCGAAGTTGTTGCGGGTCGGTACCAAAAAACCCTTGTGTTGCAGTGCCCCTAAACCAGATTGAACATTAAAATGGTATAAAAAAACGAAAGGTTGTTGGGTGATGGACTGATTACATCGTCTTCAAGTATCTTCTGCTTCTATAAACCCTTTTTTTGTTTTGATCTAAAGAAGCCTACTTTGTAGGCGAAACGTTTTCAAAATAAAGATCCCTAATGTTGCATATGTGTCTTACCTAAAAACCCCTGTCGGTATTTTTTACCTTTTAATTTTCAATCTTTTCAAAACACTGAAACCACAAGGGTATCTTGGTATGGGACCTGCAATCAATTTCGACAATTTCCACTAGGGGAAAAGGTGGGGTTTTGAGGGGCCCGGGACCACTCAACATCTGAGTTCTTACCTCTCCTGGGGCCTACTTTCTCACCTCTTGGCGCTAAAAAAAAGCCCCAAACCCTGTCATTTCCCTTTCCATTTTGGTTTCATACTAGGAAAAAAGCTTTCTCCGACTGGGGGACGCCCAACCTCAAAATTTTTAAGGGGTAAAGGGAATTTATTACTTTCGTTTTCAAGTATCTTCTGCTTCTATCAACTTTTCTTCCCTTGACGGGAAGAACCCTACTGTGTGGCAAAAATTTTTTCCCACAATAAAGATCCCTAATTTTTGTTGATTTGTGTCTTACCTAAAAAACCGTGGTATTTTATCCATTTTAATGTTCAATTTTGGTCAAACTGAAACAAAAGGGTATCTTGGTGGACCTGCAATCAACTTGACAACTTCCATAGTGAGAGGGGGGAAATGAAGGGTTTTGGGAAAAACCCGACATTTTTGAAGATTAGAAACTTATAAAGCAAAATGGGAATTTTATTCGGGAAAAACTTTTCCCCACACAGTGGCTTCATCAGCCCAAATTCAAAGGGGAAAAAGGCGTAAGGAGAGGGGGGAAAAATGAGGTAATTGTCCCTAAACCCTGGGGGTCGTGGTTCGTCCATAAATTTCTTGTAAAATTGTCAGCATGGGGCCGTGGGACGTGGCTTATATCTGTAGTGAGGTGACGTGAAGCAGGTGGAGGCGGGGCCCATGTGAAACCACCCACTGTCGAAGTAGGCCCTTTCGCCCAAAAGGGTTTAAAAAAGTTTTAAAGGGAATTCTTTGTAACAAGATCCCATGTTCGCAGTGTCGGACAGTTTTTGGATGAAGGGTTTTAAAAAACCGACATTTTGGAAGTTTGGGAGAGGGCGGGATTTGAGAGGGCCCCTGCCCAAATAAAACATCTGAGTTCTTCCTCCTAGTGGCCTACGTCTACCTCTTGGCGCTATAAAAAGCTCCATCCTGCATTTCCCTTTCCCCAAATATTGTTTCAAATACAAAGGGAAAATCAAAGCTTTTCTCCGGGACTGGGGGGACTGACCACCTAAAAACTTTAAGGGTGAGGGAATGTTTTTTACATCGTCTTCAATTTTCTTTGTTTCTATAAAATTTTTCTGTATTGACTGAAAAACCCCTATTTGGTAGGCAAAAACGTTTCACAATAAAGATACCTAACTGTTGCATATGTGTCTTACCTAAAAAAAAACCTTTTCGGTATTTTATCCCTTTTAAGTTCATATTAAATTTATATTTATATATATAAATATTATAAAATATTATATATTTTTATATATATATATATTTTGGTGTGTGTGTGTGTGTGAAATCACCTAATTGGGGTTGCGGGGGTCAGACTCAGCCCCGGGCCCCCCTTTTTCCTGGTTTTTTGGGGTTTACTAGGCCCTTTCCCCCTCTCTGCTTCCTGAGTTTTGGGTCTTTACCTCTTTTTTTAAAACTAGGTAGGGTTCCCTCCCTCCATTACTTCGCTAGCTGGGGCTTTTTCCACTTCCTACGACTCTATAAATGAAGAAAAATTTCCTAACCCCCCTGTGACTGTCTGAGTTTTTCAGCTTCCAGTTTGTGCCCCCTTTTTTCTGTGCCCCCCTCTCTGGCCCTTTTTCCTCGTCCACCTTGTTTTATTCCCGGCAGTATCTGTATGTGTTATCATGTCCCCCCTGACCCTTCTGTCCTCCAGTGTGCAGTCCGATTTTCCCTAAAACCTTTCCTCGTACGACATTCCCCTGAGCTCGTGACTAACCTTTTTTGGGAAACCCTTTTGAAATTTCTCTAACCTTTTAAAATTTGCTTGACCGGGTTTGTGGGTTCCGGGACTGGCGCTGCATACTCATTGGGCCCTTTAACTTAAACAGTGTACAGTGTCTTGAATTTTTCCCTTTTTTTTAAGGTGTGGGAAAACCGCTATTCTCGGGTTTTGGGCCCAGGTCCCCCGTATCTGCAGCAGTTATTTGGTTGATGTGTCCCCCGGTGACGTGTCGGTTTTTAGGGAAAAACCCCAAGGTCTTTCTCCCTGAGTGGATTTTGTAGTCTTTGTCCACCTACCTTACTCTGTCTGCGGTCTTCTTTCCCCTTTTCCCCAATCTTCATGATTTTGCTTTTTGGGGGGGGGCAGGGTTAAAATTCGAGAACCCAAAATTTTCTGGCCCCAACATGTCCAGCCTGTCCAGATCTCTTTGCAGCCTTCCCCTCTCCTCACCATTTAATTCTTCTCATAAGTTCACATAAATCTGCGAATGGGAAACATTTCAGAGTCTTTTTCCTTTTCCCCCATGTCGTTCGAAAACATCAAAAATACACGGGCCCCTAGAACTCCCCCCGGGGGGAAACCCCCGCTCGTCACAGAACCCCCACTGTGATCCCTCTTCACGTACCATGACGCTGTTTTCCTCCCTGTCAGGTGTTCCCCGATCCATTGCAGGCCCTCCCTGTTATATGCGCCCGATCCTCCAGCTTCTGCCCTAATCTTTCTGGGAAAATGTTGTCAAAAGGGGCTTTCCCCCGCAGTCCCAGGAAAAAGCAATCAACCCCCCCCCTCTCTCTCGTGTCTTACTTCTGTTCCTTTGTCATAAAACTCCAGAAGGTTTGTGACAAAAGGGTTTGCCCCCCCATGAACCCCTTCGGGGTTTTTAAATTTTTAAAGGGGGTTGGTGCTTCCCCCACTCTCCTCCTGATTTAAACCCTTTTCCATGACCCTTTTCATACAATAATGTTCCCGAGACACAGGGGTTTTAGTTTAGTGCCTCGTTTCTGTTTTTTCCCTTTTTTAAATATTTGGGGCTACATTTGCGGGCTTCCATTTCTTAGGGAGTTTGCCCAGTTTCAAGGGATGTTTGAAAATTGTGGGTTTGGGGGCCCCACAGCATCTCTGCTCCTTCTCTAAGGAAAACCCTGGGGAGATTTGTCCGGGGCCTATCGCCTTTGAGATAAACAAGGTCGCTTAGCAGCTTCCCTTTTCCCCCCTCCTCGATTGTTAGTATGTCATCCAACAATTGGTTTTATTCCCTCTTGATGTTCCCTTCTTGGGGGCTTCCCCAGCCCCTTCCTGTCTCTACTGTTTAAAAAATTTTCCCTTTAAAACTCCTGTTTAGTCCTCACATACCCCCTGATCATTTTTTTTGAGTACTCCCCCTTTGTCCCAGTTGATCACCTGGTCATTGACTGTTTTTCTTCCTCCTTTATGTGGGTATACAACAGTTTTGGGTCAGTCCTTTATTTTCGATGCTATGTTTTTTTCATACGTCAATGGGCCTCCCTCCTTACCTGTGCATACCGTTTCCCGGCTCTGCGAAAATCTCCCTTTTTCATGTGGTTTTCTCCTTCTTACTTTTTCCAAACTCTATTGCACTTTGTTTTTGCCTCCCTTTCACCCTCGGGGAAACCAGGGGGTCGTTCTGGTTTCCCATTTTTTTCTGTTTCCCCTTGGGAAAAAACCCTTTTCCCCTGCCATCAAAATTTATTTAAGGCTTTTCCCGCCTGTTCTCTTCCCATGGAACCCCTGCGGGGGAATTTTCCCCAAACCCCCTGGTCCCCTCTTTTAAAGTTGGTTTTCAGATTAGCTTCCCGTTACTCTCTCCCCCTTGGGAAAACCCACTATGATTCAAAGCACAGAACCCAAATTTGGGCACTAGTCCTGGGGATCCATATGTGAAAGTCCCAATGTCTGAACTGGCCCCGGGTGAAAACAATTTTCCAATCTTGCTGGTTCCCTCCCCCCCTCCCCACTCTGGGAGTGTCCCTTTTCCCTGTTGGTGCAAAGAGGTTTTCCCCGCACCACATCCAAAATCTTGGGTTTTCCATTTTTCGGGACCCCCCTTGGCTCCTTTGGTTTTTCCCCGTTAAACTCCCTGTGGTTGAAATCCCCAAACCAACAACTTTGTCTGCTGGGGTGAGCTCTTCTTGCCCCCTCCCGGGAAGTGTGTCCACCAAATTTTCTCTGTTTCTCTCTTTATATTCCTCTCTTGGCCTCCTTTCAGTTTCTTGGGGGTGGATTATTTCATCACTGCAAAGACCCCCCTTGTGTCCCCAGACTGAAGTGTAAATACTATGTAGGGCTCTTTCTCCTGTCTCGTCTATGCCCCCATTTTCTCAATTTTCATCGGTTTTTTACAAGGGGAGGAGGGAAACCCCCCCACCCCCCCTTTCCCCCTATTTTTTTTCCCCATGAAACCCAGTATCCCGGTGGGAAAACTGCATTGTTATTGCCCCCGAGTTTTGTTTCTGTAAATGCTATGATGTCTGGGGGGCTTTCATTTATTCTTTCTTGCCCCTTTCCCCATATTTATTCTTAAATCCCCTCATTTGTGTATCAAACCTTCAACTTTTTTTTATAATACTTAAAATGTGGTCCTGGGGGAAATTTCTGGGTTGGAAGAGCAGGTGCCCCGGTGGGGGGCCTGTGGGGGGGTTGGGAGTGGGGTGGGGAAAGAGCTCCCCCCAAAGGGGTGTGCTGTAGGGGTAGGGCTCGTGGGGGGGGGGTGGGGGGAGAGGGAACCGTGTGTGATGGGTTGGGTTGGACTGTTCAGTTGCCTTTGGGGTTTTCGTGGGTGGAGTCCTTCTGCAGGGGTTTCTGGGGGTGTGCTTGTCCTTCCACCTGTGCCGGGGTTTTTCTGCTCTCTTTTGTCATTTCCCCCCATTCCACCTTTCGTTTTTTTCACTCTTTTTTCAGTATATCCTTTTCCCCCTGGTTCTGTCTCGATCGAGGTTTCACACCAGGGAAATCCCCGTTTGCCTCTCAGCTGTTTCTTTTCCTGCGGGTATGGTTCCCAGTTTATTCTGCCTTGAAAATTACTTTGAAAAAGGGTTTTTCCCTTTCTTTGTGAACCACTCGATTCCCCTAAAATTTGCCACCTGGGTCATGTCTCCCCCGCCTTTTCACCTTCATGATACCTTCAATGGGTTTTTTGGGCATCCTGGGGGTTCTTTTTGGGTTTTTTTTCAGCCCTTTGTCAGCCCAAAAGACAAAAACCCGATTCTCCCCTTTTCCCCTCCCACTGTGACTCCCATTGCATCTTCTGAGGTGTTTTAGTTTTTTTAAGGGAGTTTTTCCTTCCTTTAGTCCCCTTCCCCAGCTGTGGCCCCCATGCTCGGGGGGGGGCCTTCCCGCTTTCCCGTTCCTGGCCCCACAAGTGTTGGGAAAAATCCTTGCACATTTTCCTAGTTCTTTCAATGTCTTCCAAACCCCTTATTCTGTCTTAGCGTGTCCCTGTCTTTTTTTTGTCCCCATGTGGGTTTGAAAAGGACCTCTGCATACAAATTTAGCTTCCATGCTCCCTTTTAGACCCCCTTTAAACTGTGTCTGATGTTAAAAATTGCTGATGCTACTTCGGGTTTTTCTTTGTCTCTAGGCTGTTTTAAAATTTCCCCAGTCCCCTTCTAATCTCGTATCTTGGCTTCTGCTTTCTGGGCAAGTTGCTCCCCCTTCTTTCATTCTGCTGCTAATCTTCTCCCTCTTCCTTTCAGCTCATCTAGCCTCCTTCCCCCGTCTTCCTCCCTTTTTTTAGCCCCTTTTTTCCCCGTCCTCCCTCCCCGATTCGTTTCCCTTTTGGGCCCCTTTGGGTCTCATCCTTTGTTCTAGGTTGCCCCAATGCACCCCAGAAGGGAGGGGGGGAGATGGTTTTGGGGGGGGGGGGAAAGATGGTTAGGGGGAGGGGGATGGATGGTTAGGGGGAGGGGGGGGTGGTTATTGGAGGGGGAAAAGGTGGTTGGGGGGGGGGGGTTAGATTTGGGTTTGGGGGGGGGTTAGATAGTTTGGGGGGGGGGTAAGGGGGCTAGGGGGAGGGGGGGAGGTGGTTAGGGGGAAGGGGGGATGTGTTTGTGTCAAGTGAAAAAGGCTTGTGTATTGTGCTTTTTTTTATTGTTTTTGTGCACGTGTGGGAAAAGACAGGGATGGGATTAAGGGGGGAGGGGGAGAAAGATAGGGTAGAATGACCCCTAAAATGGGGGAGGGGGTGTGTGTTGTGATGGGATTGAAGGGGAGGGGGGGGGAAAGGGAAAGGTGGGGGGTAGAGTGACCCCCTTTTATAACGGTTCCCTTCGGGGTGTGTTTTGTGGTTTTGGTGTGTTGGGGTGTTGTGCATGTGTGTGTATGTGTGTGGTGTGTGTGTGTACTTGCAGTAAGGGTGTGTGTGTTTGTGTGTAAATTTGTATATGTGTGTGGGGTGTGTGTATTCGCCTATAGAGGTGTGTGTCTGTGAGTGTATGTGTGTGTATTGTTTTAAAGGATGTGTATGGTGTGGGGCTGTGGGTTTTTTCACCTAGTAGAGGTGTGTTTTCTGTTGTGTTTTGGTGGGGGGTGTGAGGGGTTGTGGGGTGCGTCTACCCCTTTTGGGGTATGTGTGTGTGTGTGTGTGTTTTGTTTGTGGGGTGTGGGTGTTTATGTGTGTGTGTGTGTTTTGTGTTTGTTTTGTGTGTGTGTGTATGTGTGTGTTTGTGTGTGTGTTTGTGTGTTTGTTGTGTATGTGTGTTTGTGTGTGTTGTGTAGGTGTGTGTGGTTTTTAGTGTGTGTATGTGTGTGTGTGTGTGTGGTGTGTGTTTTTTTATTTTTTGTTTTTATGGGTGTGTGTGTGTGTGTGTGTGTTTTGTTGTTGTGTGTGTTTTTTTGTATTTTGTGTGTTGTGTGTTTGTATTGTTTGTGGTGTGTGTTTGTGTGTGTGTGTGTGTGGGAAAGGTATGTGTATGTTGTGGTGTGTTTTGGTGTATTTTGTGTGTGTTTTGTGTGTGTGTGTGTGCCCTGTGTGTGTGGGGTGTGGTGTGTGTGTTTTGGGGTTGTTGTGTGTGGTGTATTGTGTGTGTGTTTTGTGTGTGTGTGTGTGTGTGTTTTGTGTGTGTGTGTGTGTGTGTGTGTGGGGTGTGTGTTTTGTTTTTTGTTTTGTGTGTGTTTTGTGTGTGTGTGTTTTATGTGTGTGTGTGTGTTTTGGGGTGTGTGTGTGTGTATGTGTGTGTGTGGGGTGTTGTGTGTGTGGTGGGTGTTGTGTGTGTTGTGTGTATGTGTGTGTGTGTGTGTGTTGTGTGTGTGTATGTGTGTGTGTGTGTGTGTGTGTTGTGTGGGGGTGTATTTTGGTTGTTGTGTGTGTGTTTTGGGGTATGTGTGTGTGTTGGTGTGTGTGGGTGTTGTGTATGTGTGTGTGTGTTTTGTGTGTGTGTGGGGTGTGTGTGTGTGTGTTATGTGTGTGTGTGTGGTGTGTGTGTGGTGTGTGTGTTGTGTGTGTGTGTGTGTGTGTGGGTGTGTTGTGTGTATGTGTGTGTGTGTGTGTGTGTGTGTGTGGGGTGTATGGGTGTGTGTGTGTGTGTGTGTGTGTGGTGTATGTGTGTTGTGTGTGTGTGGTGTGTGTTTTGATGTGTGTGTTGTGTGTGTGTGTGTGGGGGTTGTGTGTGTGGGTGTGTGTTGGGGGTTTGTGTGTATGTTTTGGTGTGTGTGTGTGTGTTATGTGTGGTGTGTGTGTGTGTGTGTTTGGGGTTTGTGTGTGGTGGTGTGTGCGTGTGTGTGTGTGTGTATGTGGTGTGTGTATGTGTGTTTTGTGTGTGTGTGTACTCACCTATTTGTACTCACCTATTTGTGGTTGCAGGAGTCGAGCCCTAGCTCCTGGCCCCGCCTCTTCCCCGGTTGCTACTGGGCCCTCTCTCTCCCCGCTCCATGAGCTTTATCAAACCTCGTCTTAAACTGTGTATGGTTCCTGCCTCCACTACGTCATTTTTTTAGGCTATTCCACTGCCTTACAACTCTATGATGAAGAAATACTTCCTACTATCTCTCTGACTCATTTGTGTCTTCACTTCCAATTGTGGCCTCTTGTTTCTGTGTCCCCTCCCTGGAACATCCTGTCTTTGTCCCCCTTGTCTATTCCACGCAGAAATTTAAAACGTCGTTATCATTCCCCCCTGCCCTCCTGTCCCCAGTTCGTCGGGCCGTTTTTCCCCTTAATCTTTCTTCATAGGACTTTCCCCCTTACTTGGAAAAACCCTTTGTCGCAAACCTTTGTACTTTCTCTGTTTTTGCTGCTTTACAAGTGGGGTTTTAAAAACAGGTGCTGATACTCAGTAGGGGGCCTGCATAACGGTGTACAGGCTTGAATGATTCCTTATGGGTATCGGAATGGTTCTGTTTGCCAGGCCCCCCATATGCTGCAGCGTTATTTGATTGATGTGTCTTCCGGAGAATCTCGGTGTTATACCACCCCAGATCTTTCTCCTTGGTGAGGTTTGAAAGTCTTTGGCACTAGCCTATACTCGTCTGGGGTCTTCTGTCCCTTCCCCCTATCTTCATGATTTGCTTTTGGCAGGTTTAAATTCGAGAACCATTTGGGACCGGGTGTCCATCTGTCCGGTCCTTGAAGTCCTCCCTGGCCCTCATCAGATTTAATTTCCTCTTTAAAACGACATCACTGCAAACAGGGCACTTCTGAGTCAAAACCCTTCCGTCATGTGGGAACTTACCAAAAATAGCACGGCCCGGGGCCCGCCCCCGGGGACCCCCTGTCACGGTGCCCGTGATACTATTACGTCCATGCTCGTTGTTGCCTCCCTGTCAGGTATTCTTGATCCATTGCGGCCCTTCTTTTTAATGCACTATGCTCGTTCTGCAAAATTCTCTTGTGGGGAACTGTGAAAAGGGCCTTCTTGCAGCCAAAAAATGCAATAAAACCCCCCCCTCTCTTCTTCTTACTTCTGTTATTTTATCATAAAACCCCCAAAAGGTTTGTGACACGGGATTTCCCTTCCCGGAATCCGTGCGGGTTGGCATTTTTCCCCTTTCCGCCCAGGGCCCCACCATTTCCCCTTTGATAATCTTCTCCAAAATTTTGCATATATACACGTCAATGCAAGGTCATAGTTTAGTCCCTCTTTTCTGTCTCCTTTTTAAAAATGGGAACTCATTTCCCCGCCCCTTCCATCCCTCAGGTAGTTGCCCAGTTTTTCCCAGGATGTTTTGAAGTTGTGGTAATGGCATCCACAAATATTGCTCCCCTCTAAGGCCCCCGGGGAATTTTGCCGGCCCCATTCCCTTTTGAGGTATCGATGCCCCTTAGCGTTTTTTTCACCTCCTCCTCATCTGTTGTATGTCGTCCAACTTTGTTGGTGTTTCCTTGCTGGTGCCCCCTCTGGTCTGTTCCCCCGAGTCCCTTTCCCGTCTCTACTGTAAATACTTCCTTAAATCTGTGTTGCGTCCTCGCATACGTCTTGATCGTTTTTTGTGAGTTCTCCCCCTTCTTTCCTCCCTTATACCTGGCCTTGACGTTTCTTCCTCCTAATTGGATTAAAAAGCATTTCGGGCAGATTTGACTTTTGTGCTATGTCGTTTTTATACTGTCGCGGGGCCCCCCCTCCTTATCTGGAAATTTTCTGGCCTTCTACTAATCCCTTGTTTCCTGGGTCCTATGCCTCCGACCTTTTTCCCTTCTTGTTGCCTTATTTTTGCCCCCCTAACCTTCGGGGAAAACCAAGGGCTCTTTTGGTTTTATTTTTTTTTTCCCTTGGGAACAAAACTTTCCTTGCCCCCCTTGACTTTTTTGCCCCATATTCCATCATTCGTTTACTGATTTTTTCCCACCCTTTTCTGTCCCACTGAACCCCTGCAGGGAAATTTCTCATACCGGTGTCCCCCCCTTTTTTTGTTTGGCCCGTCCCTTCAGTTCCCGTTTTCCTTCTCCACTTGTAACCCAATATATAAAAACTCAGAACCACATGATCGCTAGCTCCAAGGGGCTCTGAAGTATGTCCTCAAAGTCTGAACGTAGGGTGAACAAAAGATCCGTCTTGCGGGTCATCCTCCCTTTCTCCTGTTTGTGTCCCTACATGTTTTATGCATGGGTTTTCAATTTTCCACATCCATCACTTTGGGTCTCCAGTTTCGGGCCCCCTGTGGCCCAGGTTTTCCCATCGATCCCCTGTGGTTGAAATCGCCCCTTACCCGTAACTTTTCTTGCTCGAGTGAGCTCTCCTTGCCCAAACCCCAGCAGTGTGCCCCCACACCCTGTTGTTTTTTTCGTATCCTCTCTTGGCCTCCGCGTTTGTGGGGGGTTTTAAAATCACTCCAAAGACTTTTTTGTTTTCCCGGGCTGAATTTTACCTACAATGTGTCCTTTCTCCAAAATGTCCATGCCTTCCATTTCCTCAAAACCCCCCTCGGTGTTTTATAGCAGTGCAACCCTCCCCCCCCTCTATCCCTTTTATCTTTCCCAGGATCTGATATCCTGTTGGGAAGATTGTTGTTATTGTCTCAGCGAGTTTTGTTTTTGTGACTGCTATGATGTCTGGGGATTCTTCACTGTTCTTTTTTCCCTCCCCCTGTTTATTCGTTATTTCCCTCCCCGGGTTTTTGTAAAAAACCCTTTGTTTCTTTTCTTCATTGGGTATGCAAGTATATTGGGGTTGGGGGGCGAAGCCTTTGGGGGGGCCCCATATGGGGCTGTGGTGTAGGTGGGGTTTGTGTTGATGGGGGTGGGGTCAAATCCCCAAAAGGGGACGCTTTTGGGGTGAGTTGTGATATGGGGGTTTGGGGGCAGAGGGAAACAGTGAGTGGGTTGTAGTATAGGTTGCTCAGTTGCGTTGGGAGTGTCGCGGGTGGAGTTTTTTGGGTGGGGATTCTGTGGGGTGTGTTTGCCCTTCCTCCTGTGTCTGGGCCCTGCTCTTTTCATGCTTCTCATTCCTCCTTGCGTCTCTGTACCCTCTCTTTCAGTGTTGTCCTTTCTTTTTGTGTTTTTGTCCGGTCGAGGTATACTCTTTGGTACCCCTCTTTGCCCCTCAGTCTTGCTTTCTCTTGCAGAATCTGATTCGAACTGATTTTCTTTGAAAGTTACTCTGACAGGCCTTATCCTTCCACTCGCAAAACCACCCAATTCTCTGAAAATTTGTCACCTGGGTCATATTGCCCTCCCCTTTTGTTTTCATGTTGCCTTCAATCATTTTTTTCCTCCTGTTTTATTTCTTCAAGTTGGCCCCCTTGGGTTCTTGGAGCCCCTACACAAAAACTGACCTCGCCCTTTCCTCCTCCACTGAGTCTCCATCTGCTTTTCCTCTGAGGCATTTTATTTCTTTCCATTTTACATGTTCTTGCCTTCAGTCCCTGTCATATCTGAAACTTCTATTCTCAGTGAAATGTCTTCCTGAACCCGGTGTCCCTTGCTACTGCAGTTGGCTGTTAGAATCTCTGCATATAGCATACCTTCATTGTCTTCGGACCTGTCGTTTGATCTTAGTGTGCTCATCGTCTTTTCCCTGGCCCCACGTGGGTCTGATAGGGCCTTCGTGTACGGCATGTCTCCGTTGTTGCTTACCATCCCCTTGTCTGCGCCTGACTTTGAATTTCCTGATGTCACATCTGAATTGTCATTTGTCTCTCTAATCTGTTTCAGGCTTTGCAGTTTCTCTTCTAAGCACTGTATCCCAGCTTCTGCTGCTAAGACCTGTACTTCCCACTTCCTCACTCTTCAGCTATCCCTCCTCCATTTTCTTACCAAGCTCTACTATCTACCTTTCCCACTCTTCCCCCCTTTTTTGGAGCTCTATCTCCCAGTCTTTCCTCCCTGGGTTCGTCTTCCAGATCTCTGGTTTTCCGTCCTCTAGGCCACCCATTTTTTTTTTTTTTTTTTTTTTTTTTTTTTTTTTTATTAAACCCCAGACAGAAGGCTTGAGGAGGGAGAGGGGGGGGGGAGAGAGAAAGGGTAGAAAGAGGGAGAGAGAGGAGAGAGAAAGGGTAGAAGAGGGAGAGAGAGGAGAGAGTTTTGGGGGTAGGGATAAGACCAAGGGGGAGAAAGAGAAATGTGAGGGGGGGGGAAAAAGGGTATAGAGGGGGGAAAAGAAGGGAGAGGGGGGAAGGAGGGGGAAAAAAAGGGGAGAGAGGGAAAAAAGGAGGGCGGGGGGAAAAAGGGGCTATGAGAGAGAGAAGGGAAAGAGATGGAGAGAGAAGCCAAATAAAGAAGAGGAGGGTGAGAGATTTGGTTATGGGAGTGGGGAGAGAGGAGAGAGGGGGAGAAAAGAGGGGAAAGAGAGAGGGAAGAGAGAGGGAGAGAGGGGGAGAGAAAAAAGGGGGGGGAAAAGAGAGCGAGAGAGAGAGGGAGAAAGGGGGAGGGGGGGAGAGAGGGAGAAAAGAGAGAGGGAGAGGGGAAGAGGGATGTGTGTGTTGGTGTGTGTGTTTGGTGTGTTTGTGTGTGTGTGTGTGGGGTTTTGTATGTGTGTATGGTGTTTTTGTTTTACTCCCCTAGTTGTACCCCAACCTGGGTTGGGGGTTGCAGGGGTCGGTCCAACTCCCCCCCCCGCCTCTTCACTGGTCGCTACTGGGTCACTCTCCCTAAAACCATGAGTTTTATCTTTCCCCCTGCTTAAGTTTTTGTAGGGACCGGGACCCCACTACATCGTTCCCCAAAACTATTCCAGTTCCTGACAAACTCTGTGGCTGAAAAAATATTTCCCCTAACACCCCTTTTGATTCATCTGTGTTTTCCCAATTTTCCAACTGGGGTCCCCTTTTTTACTGGGGCCATCTCTGGAACACCCCCTGTCTTTGCCACCTTGTCAATTACTCTCAGTTTTTTGTATTCTTTTAACAGCCCCCCCCTTTTCTCTCCTGTCCCCCCAAAGTGCGTGGGTTGATTTCCCCTTAACCTCCCCTTTCATAGGACATACCTCTTAGCTCTGGGACTGTCTTGTTGAAAACCTTTGCACTTTCTCTATTTTCTTTACATGCTTGGCTGGGTGGGGGGTTCCCAAAACCCTGGTGCCGCATCCCAAAAATGGGCCAAACGTACACGGAGACGGGTCCTGAACGATTCCTTATTAAGATGTCGGAATGCTTTTTCCGGGGTTTGCCAGGCGCCTATTGCGCGTTTTTTTGGTTGATGTGCGTTCGGGAGATGGCCTGGTGTTATACTCCCCCCAAGATTTTTTTCCTTGGGTTTTTTTTGTAGTCTCTGCCCCCCTAGACTGTACCCCATCTGGGGTTTTCTTTCCCTTTCCCCAACCCTTTCTGACTTTGCCACTTGGTGGGATTGAACTCCAGGAGCCAGTTGCTGGACCGGGTTTCTGCGGGCCTTCCGATCCCTTTGTATTTTGCCGGGGTCTTCGATCAATAAACCCCTTTCTCAAAAACTTCACGTCATCTGCAAACAGTGAAAACCTCGGAGTTTTTTCCCTTCCGTCATGTCGTTCACAAATACCGGGAAACACACTGGTCCTAGACTGCCCCCCCTGGGGAAACCCCCGTTTGGTCCAGGTGCCCACTCTGACCCCTCGCCTCGACCATTACTCGTGCTGTTTTCCTGACAAGAAATTCCCCGATCCTTTTATCCCTTTCCCCTGTTTTTTCCCTGCTTGGTCCCCCAGTTTTCGCACTAATCTCTTGTGGGGTACTGTGTCAAACCCCTTCTTGCAGTCTAAGAAAATGCAACCCCACCCCCCCCCTTTTCTCTTGTTTTAAACTGTTTCACCATGTCATAGAACTCCGTGGGTTGTGACAAAGGTTTTCCCATCTCTGAAACCATTGGGGCTGCTGGGAGGGAGATCTTTCCCTTTTAGATTTTTCCACCATTCTTCCCCCTGACAATTTTTTCCCCAAGTTTTTGACATGCTATAAAAGGGTAGTGACATTCTGTAGTTTATTTACTTCATGCCCGTCCCCTTTTTTTAAAGTTTGGGGAAACTACATTTGCTGCCCTTCCCATCCCGGAAAATCTCCCAGTTTCGTAGATGTATTGAATATTGTTGTTTGGGTAAAAAATAGCGCCCTCCCTCCCTCTTTCAGGACCCATGGGAGATTTTTATCGGGCCCCCTTTCCCTTTGAGGTTTTCTAGCTACTCAGAACCCTCTTCATTTCTTCCTTGGTTGTGTTACTGTGTCCACCATGGGGGGAAAACCCCACCTCCCGTCTTTTTTGGAAGCCCCTTCGTCTCCTCTGTGAATTTCTTCTTTGAATCCCCTTGTTGATTTTCCTCACCATACTTCACTGTCATTTCTTGTTGTTTTCCCCTTCCTTTCCCTTTCCCTTACCCTGTTTCCCTGGTTTTGACGGTTGTTTTCTTCCGATGGGGCGTATAAACAGCTTGGGGGTCAGTTTTGGGTTTTCTGCTATTCTTTTTTCATTTTGACGTTGGGCCCCCCCCTTCTTACCCTGTGCATATTCTTTCGGGCTCTACGATGCTCTCCTTATTTCCTGGTCCTTTGCCTTCTATATTTCTTCCTTCCCTACCATTTGGGTTTTTGCCTCCTTCCCTTTTTTTTGAGTAAACCCATGGGCTCTTCCTGGCTTTTCTTTATTCCTGTTACCCTTGGGTCCCAAACCTTTTCCTCGCCTCCTTGAAAATTATGACTACATATTCCATCATTCTTTAAAGGGTTTTTCCCCTGCCAGTTCTCTGCCCCACTGAACCTCATTCAGGAAGTTCCTCTTTCCCGTGTAGTCCCCCTTTCCCCCTGTATTTTGGGTTTTTCATTGGGCTGCCTTCCTGCTTCCCCTCCACTTTTAGCTTACTGTGTATTCAAAAAGTTTCAAAACCACATGATGGGCGGCCCCAAGGGGGTCTTTCATATGTGTTTGCCCTCAAATTTTGGCACTACTCAAGGGGGAATACAAAGTCCATTTGCGGGTTTCATCCTCTCCTTCTCCTTGTTGTCCCTTACGTTTTGGGTACAAAAATTTTTTTTCCATTTACCACCTCCATCATTTTAGCCCTCCATGTATCTTGGCCCCCATGGGGCCCTTCCAAGTTCCCCATTCGATCTCTTTTGGTTAAAGTCCCCCATGACAGGAGCTTTGCCCTGATGTTGGCTCTTCTGGCCACTGCAGCCAGTGTGTTAAACCCAAATGCTCTATTGCCCCTCGAAATACTCTTCCCTTGGCCCCCTTTGCTTTTTTTGTGGTGGGTTTCCATCACTGAAAATTATCCCCTTTTGGGACCTCCAAGTAAAGCTTTCCCCGCTATGCAATCACTTTTTTCCCTGCTGTCTCCTCTCCCCACTAAATCAAAATTCCGGGGTTTTTGATCAGAAATCCCACTCCCCCCCCCCCTTTTCCTTCTGCCCTTTCCCTTTCGGGATCTGGTATCCCGTTGGGAAGATGGCACTGTTATCATCCCGGGTAACTTGGTTTCTGTGATTGCATGATGCCCTGGTGTCCCTCTTTGACTTTTTTCGGGCCACTCCTCCCCTTGTTTGTTTTTCCCACACGTTTGTTTTACCATCCCTTCATTTTCCCTTTTTCTAAAAACTGGGTTTGGGGGGGCTGTGGGGGGGGAAAACCGGGTTCATACTGGGGTTTCCCTAGGGTTGGGGGGGGGGTTGGAAGCTGTGGGAGGATTGTATTGGTGTTAAAAATTGGTGTGATGGGTTGGGGGGTTTTCTGAAAATAGGGGTGTGTGGGCTTGCTTTACTGCTCTTTCTGCTCCTAAACGACCCTTGGGGTTTCCCCTCCTTTCTCCTTTCCTAGCCCCTTTCGCTTTTTTGCCCTTTCCCCCTCAGTGCTGTCTCTCTTTTTGTGTTCTGTTTCTGCCCCTGGGAAACCCCCCTTCTTATATTTTTCCCAGTTTTCCAAACCAGGGTTTTTTCTTGGAGGACCCTTTTTTCCCAAAACTTTTTTTCTGTCCTGAGAATCATTTGATGGGTTTGGGGTTTCCCCCCTTCAAGTACCCCACTATTTTTTTAAAAATTTTAAAAATCTCTTTTCCTTGTCTTCCCCCCCAAATTTCCGTGATGATTTTCTAAAATCTCCTTTCTTTCTTCTGCCGTTTTTTAAAGTGTGTGCCCTTTCCCTCTCTCCAAAGCCCATGGATAAAAAACTGATTTTTTTCCCTTTCCTCCCCCATTGCTCTCCCTCTGTGCTCTTGGGGTTTCCCGTCTTTATGTGGTCCTTTTCTCCCCTTTATTTTTCAGTGGCTCTTGGGAGCATGGGTTTTGTCCCGCATTCGACCCCACTCCCTCCCAATTTTGCACCCCTCTGCCCCTGCCCCCTTCCCCCTCCCCGGCCCTTTTTGAGGGTGAAGGGCCTTAGCATATTTCATTCTCCTTTCCCTTCCCGTTCAGCCTCTCGCTTTGTTTTGGTGTGTCTTCTCTGGTCACTAACCCCGAACTTTTCTTCAGCCTTTTACCTCAAATTCTAGGGCCTTTACCCTGGTACTGAGTTTTTGACCCGGCCCCCCCAATTCTTTTTTCCCCCTTCCCAACCTCTTTTCCCATTTTAAAGAGGGGCTCTTTTCTCCATTTTTTCAGAAAGCTCTCCCAATTTTCTCCCCCCCAAATTTTTGTCTATCCCTTTTCCCCCTGTTCCTCCACCATTTTGTCCCCACCAGTACCATTTTTCTTTGATCCCCGATTCCTGCGAAATCCCAACCCTTTTTTTTTTTTTTTTTTTTTAAAAGAGGGGAAAAATGAAAAAAAAAAAAGGGGGAGAGAAATGAGAGAGGGGGGGGAGAAAGAGAGAGAAGGGGGGGGGTAGAAGGAGGGGAAAAGGGGGAGAAAAGGGGGAGAGAGAGGGAAAAGGTATGAGAGAGGGGGGAGTGACAAGGGGAAAAGAGGGGGGGGAGAGAGAAAGGAAAAAGAGAGAAAGAGAGGAAAAGGGGAGAGGGAGAAGGAGGGGAGGGGGAGGGAGGGAGAGGGGGAGAGGGGGAAAAAGAGAGGAAGAGAGAAAGGGGGGAGGAAGAGAGAGAGGAAGAGGGAGAGGAAGAGAGGATGAGAGAAAGGGGGAGAGAGAAAAGAGAGAAAAGAAGGGGGGAGAAAAGAGAGATGAGGGGAGAGAGAAGGGGAGAAAGAGAGAGAGAGAAAAGAGAGAGAAAAGAGAGAGGAGAGGAGAGGAAAAAGAGAGGAGGGGAGAGGGGGGCGGGGGGGGGGAAAGGGAAAGGGTTTCGGGTCACTTTTACAGGAAGGGTGTGAAACCTGTATATGGGTTGTGTACTCACCTAATTGTGGTTGCAGGGGTCGAGACTCAGTCCCGGCCCCCCCTTTCACGATCGCTATGGATCCTCCTCTCCTGCTTTGAGCTTTGTCATACCTCTTCTTTTAAAAATATGTATGGTTTTCCCCGCCCCCCCCACTACTTCTTTGCTAGGGGTTTTCCAAATTGCTGACTCTCTATGATGAAGAAAACTTCCCAAAAGTCCCCCGTGCTCGGGCTGGTCTTCAGCTTCCAGTTGTGACCCCTTTCCCTTGTTCCCCTCTCCCGAAATTCCCAAACTCTGTCCACCTTTTTATTCCCCGCAGTAACTTGTATGTCGTTATCATGTCTCCCCTGACCCTTCTGTCCTCCCGTGTCGTCCGTTTCCCATTTCCTTAAACCCTTTTCCCCGTACGACTTTCCCCTTTAGTCTGGGCCCACCTTGTTGCCCAAAACCTTTTTATTTCTCTAACTTTTTTTTGGGCGGGGTTGACCCCGGTGTGGGTTTTCCCGGGGGTGCTGCATTTCTCCAGTATGGGCCCCAACATACACAGGTACAGTGTCCTTTAACGATTCCCCTTTTTTAAAGGGATGGAACGCTTAAATTTTCAGGGTTTTCCAGGCCCCCCGTTGCTTTCAACGGGGTTTTTTGGGGTTTATGTGTGCCCCGGTGATGTCTCGGTTATGGGCCCCCCCCAAAGGCTTTCTCCTGAGTGAGGTCTGTAGTCTTTTTTCCACCTGCCAAAACTCTGTCTGCGGTCTTCTTTGCCCCCCCCAATCTTTTTAATTTTTTACTTTTCATTTGGCTGGATTGAATTCGAGAAGCCAGTTACTGGGGCCATAGTCCAGCCCCCTCCAGGTCCCCTTTGCAGTCCCCGGGCCCCTCCCGTCCGATTTAATTTTTCTCATCAAATTCACGTCATCTGCGAAAAGGGAAAACTTTAGAGTCATTCCCTTCCCCTTTTTGTCGTTTCACATATATCAAAAAAGGGACTGGTCCTAGAACTGACCCCGTGGGGCCCCGTCGTAACAGGGGCCCCCCTGGATACCTCTTCACGTACCATGATCGTTGCTGCCTCCCTGTCAGGTATTCCTTAAACCATTTTTCAGTGCCCTTCCTTTTTTCGTGTGCCTGATCCTCCAGCTTCTGCCTAATCTCTTGGGGGAAATGTGCAAAGGCCTTCCTGCATTAGGGAAAAAGCCCAAACTCCCCCCCCTCTCTCCCCGTGTTTACTTCTGTTACCCTTTTCATAAAAATCCAGGGGGGTTGTGATTCAAAAATTTTTCCTTTCCAAAAACCCAAAGCTGGGTTTTTATTTATAACCCTTTTTCCTTTCCCGGTTTCGACCACCTCCTTTCCCGATAATTTTTCCCATGACTTTGCACACATACATGTCGGGGGACACAGGTCTGTAGTTTTTGTGGCCCGTTTTTGTTTCTTTCTTTAAAAATGGGGACTACATTACTGTTTTTCCATTTCTCAGGTATTGCCCAGTTTCAAGGGGTTGTTGAAGTTTTTGGTTTGAGGCAACACAGCATCTCCCGCTCCTTTTTCTAAGGGGCCCCTGGGGAGATGTTGTCCGGGCCCCCCCGCCTTTTAGGTGTCAAGGGCCTTAAAAGCTTCTTCACCTCCTCCTCAGGGTTTTTCGTTGTCATCCAAAACTTGTTGGTTAAATTCCCCCCTTTATGTTTCCCCTTTTGTTCTGTCTTCCCACAGCCCTTCCTGTTTTCTACTGGTTTAAAAAATTCCTTAAATCTCCTGTTTTTGCCCTCACTTTCCCCCTATATTTTTTGTGATTTCCCACCCTTTTGTCCCCCTTTAATTTTGGGTCACCTGGGCTTTGACTGTTGTCTTTCCTTTCCCGATGTGGCTATAAAAACATTTTTTGGGTCCGTTTTTGATTCCAATGCTATGTCATTTTCAAAACTGTCGCTGGGGGCCCCCCTCCCTTTCCTGTGCGTACTCATTCCTGGCTCTGCGACTGAAACTCCCTATTTTGTGTGTTCTCTGCCTTCTGTACTTTTTTTCCCTTCTCTTTTTGCACTTTGTTTTTGCCTCCCTTTTTCCGTCGGGGGAAAAAAGGGGGTTTTTTTGGTTTTTCCCGTTTTTACTGTTGCCCTTTTGGGAATGAACCTTTCCCCCTGCCCCCTTGCATTTTGTTGCTTTCTATTCCACATTTATTTTTTCTTGGGTTTCCTGCCAGTTTTTTCTGTCCCCCTGGGCCTCCCGGGAAGTTTTTTCAACCCTAAGTAAATCCCCTCTTTTATAGTCAGGTTTTTTTCCCTTTTTTACTCCTGTTTTTCTCTCCACTTGCAGCTCTACTATGTAAATTTAAAACACAGAACCACGTGGTTTGCTAACTCCTAGGGGACTCTCATACCTTTATGTCCTCAAAAGGGCTGAGCTGCCCAGGGTGAAAACCCCGGTCCAAACTTGGTTTATCCTCCCTCTCACCCCTGGTAGGGTCCCTTTAAAATTTTGCATTTAGGTTTTTCCGGGAAACCCCGTTCCCAAAATCCGGCTCTCCATTTTTCGGGACCCCCCCTGTGGCTCCCTTTTCCCAGTCAATTCCTGTGGTTGAAACCCCCCATAACCCAAAAACTTTGCTTGTGGAGTGAGCCTTTTTGCCCCCTAGCAAGTTGCCACCATTGCTTGTTGCTCTCTTCAATTCCCTCTTGGCCCCTGCAGTTTGGGGTGGATTATAATCACTGCAATGACCATTTTTTTTTTTCCCCCCGACGAAGTGACCTGCTATGTATCTCTTTCCCGTCTAAACTTTTTCCTTCATTTTCTCGAATTTCCATTGTTTTTTACGGAGAGAAAACCCCACCCCCCCCCCCTGCCCTTCTATTTTTCCTCATGATCTGGTATCCGGGGGAAGATTGCATCTGTTATTGTCTCCATGAGTTTTGTTTCTGTAACTGCTATGGTCTGGGGACTTCTCATTGATTTTTCTTGCCATTTCCCCTTTTTTTTCGTTAACCCTTTCATTTGTGTACCCCAAACCCTTTAAATCTGTTCTAATACTGTAACTGTGGTGCAGGGGGGGGAAAAAAGAGGGATCGGTGTGTGATGGGTTTGGTTTTGGGTGTTTATTTCCTTTGGGGGGGTGTGGCGGGTCCCCTTTTGCAGGTGTTTCCCGGGGGGTGCGTTGTCCTTCCATTTTATCCGGGTTATTTTGCTCTCCTTTTTTATTTCCTCCCCTTTCCCTTTCGTTTTTGAACTCTCTCTTTCATTTTCTTCCCCTTTTGTCCTGCGTTCTGTCTCGGGCGAGCCCCAAACTCGGAACTCCTGTTTGCCTCTCACCGTGCTTTCTCCTGCAGATCTGGTTCGGGTTGATTCTGCCTTGAAAATTTTACTTTGAGAGGCCGTTTCCCTTTTTCTTTGTAAACCACCCAATCCCGAAAATTTCCCACCTGGGTCATGTCCCCCTCGCCTACACCTTCATTATGTCTTCAATCGTTTTTTCCCCTCTGCTTTCTTTATCTAAGTTTCCCCTTTAGCTTCTTTTCTAGCCCATAGACAAACAGGATCTCTCCTTTCCCACCTCCCCCTGTGCCCCCTTTGCATCCTCTGATGTGTGTGTGTGTGTGTGTGTGTGGGGGGTTTTGTGTGTGTGTGTGTGTGTGTGTGTGTGTGTGTGGTGTGTGTGTGTGTGTGGGGTTGTGTGCTGTGTGTATGTTGTAGGGGTTGTGTGTTGTGTGTGTGTGTGTGTGTGTGTATGTGTGTTTATACACACACACACATATAATATTTATATATATTTTAAAATTTTATAAAATATAATATATATTTTATATTATTATAATTTACGAATATATTTTCATTTTTTTTTTTATTAAATTATTATAAATTTACTTAAAATATATATTGGTTAGGCAAATTAAATTTCGTTTGTTATAAAAAGGGTTTTGGAAGTTTCAAAGGTTCTTTTAGTACAAAAATTAAATTTTTTTTCCTCAAAAAAAAAAAATATATCTTTAAATTTAAAAGGAAAAAAATTTTTAGAAAAGAACTTAATTTTAAAGGTTCTTGCAAAAGGGACCATTTTACCTGTTCGCACGACATAATATTATGTTGTATGTATATATATATTATATAATTTTTAATAATATATATTATATATATATATATATTATTTTTATATCCCATAAAAATTTCCTAGAAGGCTGATTCTGCAGGGATGAGATGAAAAGCTGAACCCTTTCTCCCTGAAAGCTAGCGCAAAAATGGGGCTCCCAAGTATTGGACCATGGGGTAGATTTGTAAAGCACTGGACCCTTTTCCAAGGTTCGTGGTTGAGTCTCCTTCAGCCAGAGATCAGTGTTTGTTTATTTCGCCCCTCCGAATTCCTTGTATATAATATTTTATATTTATTATATAATTAATATATATATTATATATATAAAATATATTCAAAGTATTTTTAACTATATAGAAATTTTTTACTAATAGAAGACAGGGGGAAATTTAAAGGGGGAAGACAATACTCCCCCCATTGAGGAAAAAAACCTCCCGATATTTCCCGCTGAATTTTTTCCCTTTACTGAGACTATCCCCCGGGACCACTAGTGGGGGTTCCCCCTTATACTTCACCAACACCACACCACAACACACCACACCAACACACACACACACACCCCACACACACCACACACACAACACACACATAACACTACGTAGCGATCTGAGAGGCGGGGCCCGGGCTATTTCGAACCCCCGCAATCCAAAAAAGGGGAGTAAAAATAGGGAAATACACACATACACACACACAGGAAGTTAGAAAGGGAAAGGACCCCGGAAACAATGAGCGTAGTCGAAGAGCAAGAAATGAATATTCCAGGTAAGGGGGAAGCCCAACGACCCGTCGAAAATGATATAGCAGCTAACCCGTTCCCCAATTGTTATACAGCCACTCAGGAGGGAAAAAAACAGTCAAAGACCAGGTAATCAGGGTAAGGGAAAGGAAGGGGGGAGTTTACAGAAAAAAATGTGAGGAAATCAACACGAGATTTAAAGAAGTATTCCAGTGGGACAGAAAGGATCTGGGAAAAACGAAAAAGTTGGGATACACCAACAAGTGCTGGAACAATCTGAAAAGAGGTGAAGGCTGCTAAATGAACTAGCTATCTCAGAGGCATGGGGCAGGATAACATCTCTCCATGGGGCCTGAAGAGGGGGCAAAAAGGGCGCTCTTTGGACCAATCCCTCGAAAAAAGGCGTCTACCTGAGGGATGGAAAACAGTAAATTAAATAAGACCAGTGTCACTGACATGTTAGTATGCAAAGTCATTTAAAAATTTACAGAGGTAGAGTAGTGGGGTCCTAGAAAAGGGAAAGAGCTCAAACGACCCCCCATGGATTCAGTAAGACAAAGGAGAGAGGGGGGGTAGACTGCGTTTTCTTTGGGTGCAAAAAAAACTGGAGCACCCGCAGGTATAACAGGAAGGCATGCAGTGGAGCGAGAAAACCTGACAGGAAGGGATCGGGGTCATTGTAGTGATAGGTGTCGGACTGGGGGCCTGTGACGGCGGGGTTCACAGGGTCAGCCGGGGGCCCGTGCTGTTTCTGGCATGTAAACGACGTAACACGGGAATGATCGAAGTGTCCTGTTTGCAGACGATATAGGTTAATGTGAAAATTTCGTAGGGGGGGCAAGGCAGGCTACAGAGAGATCTGGAAAGGCTGCGGGCCCTTTTAGCCAGTAATGGCTCCTGGGTTCAACCCCCAAGTTCAAAAACATGGAGATCGGGGGGGAAGGGGAAGAAGACCCCGAAAAAAAAGTACAGTCTAGGGGCCCAAAGACTATAGGAAAAGGATCTTGGAGTGTGTATAATCCCGAGCACATCTGAGGTGCACATAAAACAAATAACTGCTGCAGCTTTATGGGCGACTAGGAACCTAAGAATAGCATTCCGGCACATCTCAATAAGGAGTCGTTCTGGACCCAAATTCACCGTGTATGCAGCCCGGTTTGGAACCCACAGCTGGCCAAGCACTTCGGGGAAACTAGAGAAAGTGCAAAGGTTTGCATCGGAGACTAGTCCCTGAGCTAAGGAGCATGTCCTACGAGGAGAGGTTACGGGAACTCGACCTGACGACATTGGAGAACAATTAGGGACAGGGAGGACATGATAACGACATATAAAATACTGAGAGGAATCGACAAGGTGGACGGGAAAACAGGTGTTCCAGAGGTGGGATAACGGAAAACAAGGGATCACGATTGGAAGTTGAAGACTCAGATGAGTCAAAACGATGTTAGGAAGTTTTTTATTCAGTCATAGAGTTGTCGGGGAAGTAGAATAGTCTGGAAAATGAGGTAGTGGAGGCAGGATCCATATACAGCTTTAAGAAGAGGTATGGTGAAGCTCGTGGAGCAGGGCGTGGGTGGACTTAATG
The DNA here is from genome assembly GCF_026875155.1 of Cherax quadricarinatus. Taxonomy (NCBI): domain Eukaryota; kingdom Metazoa; phylum Arthropoda; class Malacostraca; order Decapoda; family Parastacidae; genus Cherax; species Cherax quadricarinatus. Next base: position 6,110 of record NW_026470267.1, on the reverse strand, counting down.
GCGAGCAGTGAAGAGGCGGGGCCAGGAGCTATGACTCGATCCCTGCAACCAAATTAGGTGAGTACACACACACACACACACACACACACATACACACACAACACACACATACACACACACACACACACACACACACACACCAATAAAAGCAATAAGATCAGAGTAAACAGGTGATTTTAACAACATGCAAAATAACCACATTTGAAAAAAAAATAGAGAAACTTTCAACGCTTTTGTGTTTTTCTCAATTATCAAGGAATAATTGAGGTTGGTGATTGCTTATATAATGTGAGAAATCACGAAGAGCTTGGAATTTTCCTGGGGAACTTTTATCAATCAATCAATCAGTCAGGTTTATTCTCTATGAAGATTACAATGTGGGGTTTACATATAGGATATTGTGTGGTTGACATATTATATAAAATTAATTACAGAGAGGGGCCACTATCACACCTAGCATAACTAGGGAATTCGGGCAAGACTAAGATTAATTCAAAATCTATATTGGTTCAGATTATGGAGCATATTGGTATTAAGGCTAAGTAACTGCATTACAGTTCGTAAATTTAGCAATGTGAAGGGTTTTTGTTTTGGTTACATTACATAGTTTCTATTGAAGCTTTTATACTGGAGTATCACAGGAAAACTTATGACTAGTTAAGATTCATTAGGTAATAGTTGTATTACATATTTCTATGTTTATAGTCAATTGGGTGAGGTGTAGTACGAATTGTGGGGATTCACATATATCGAGAGGAGGTCTAGGTTTTTATGTGTGTATGATACAAGAGAATAGACGGTTTTCATGTACTTACCTGACGGTGGGGTTTTGGTCAGGGAGATGAGATGTTTTCTAAAGGTAGTTTTGAAAGTGATGGTTGTGTCTGCAGTTCTAGAGTTTTCAGGTAGGGTGTTCCAGATTTTAGGCCCTTTTATGTACATTGAATTTTTGTTTTAGGTTTAGCCGGACACGAGGAATGACATAGAGATGTTTGTGTCAGGTGTTATGCCTGTGGGTCCTGTCAAAAACTATCAAGATAGTGTTTTAGGTCAGGGTTAATTTTGGGAAATTTTAGGGTTCTTTTAAATGTAGGTTGCACAGTACATAAGAACATAAGAAGGAGGCGCACTGCAGGAGGCCTGTTACCCCATACTAGGCAGGGTCCTTCACAATCCATCCACTAACAGAATATTTGCCACCCAATTTTCATTTCCCCAAGGGGAACAAGCTTTGATCATTCTATTAACTCATATGCAAGTTCCACTCAAATCCAACCCCTCTCACTCATGTATTTATCCAACCTAAATTTGAAACTACCCAAGGTCTTAGCCTCAATAACCCTACTAGGTAGACTGTTCCACTCATAAAACTACCCTTTTTCCCAAAACCTATACTTTCCTATATCCTTTCTAAATCTAAACTTGTCTAATTTGAATCCTTTATTTCGGGTTCTCTCTGGAGAGATATCGTCAAGACCTTAATAATATCCCTTTTATTAATACCCATCTTCCACTTGTACACTTTGATCATGTCTCCCCTCATTCTTTGTCTTACAAGTGTGTGTAATTTAGGGAATTCAATCTCTCTTCATACGAAAGATTTCTAATGCAATGAACTAATTTTGTCATTCGTCGCTGAATGTTTTCTAACGAATTTATATCCGTTCTGTAAAATGGGGGACCAAAACTAACCTGCATAATCTAGGTAAGGCCTTTACTAATGACGTATAAAGCTGAAGTAAAAACCGCTGGACTTCTGTTGCTTACACTTCTTGATAAATCCCAGCAATTTATTTGCCTTATTATGCACACTTAGGCACTGATGTCTTGGTTTAGGTTGCTGCTCACCAAAACCCCTCAAATCCTTTTCACTTTCTATCGGCTAAGTTCCACATTATTAAGCTGGTAGGTGCTAGGGTTATGAACTTTTCCCGAGCTTTAGAACTTTACATTTATCTACAATGACTGCATCTGCCACTTTCTGACCACGAATTGAGTGTCTAAATCCTCCTGAAGTTCCGAGACATCAACGTCTGAATCGATTATCCCCCCTATTGTGTCATCAGCAAATTTGCTTTGTCACTAGTAATTCCTCATCAAGGTCATTTATATATATTATAAACAACAATGGGCCTAAAATTGATCCCTGCAGAATGCCACTTGTTACAGATCCCCATCGGGATTTAACCCCATTTATGTGCACACACTTATTTACCCCTATTTTCCTAGGGAAATTTTGGGTCCGGGGGTCCTCAACAACAATAAACCATCTCAGACCATTAATTACCCAAAAAAAGACTGCAGTGAGAATGAAAATTTTCCCCACTACAGGCAGCCACTCCACCAATTTTGGGAAAAACTCTAAACCTACTCACCATACAAAACATCCATACTTTTTAAATTGTACCTACTACATGCATCGAACACTTACTCGGATTTTAAAAACCCTCCCCTCAAACATCTCCTTACCAACCTCAACAGAACACTGACCATAACACAAGGCACAGATCACTCTTTGATATCCTCGTGTCCATCTCACACTATGCAAAAACTCAATGCACTAAAAGGCCCAAAAATCTGGAATTCACTACCTGTGAATATAAAAGAAACATGTTTATTAAATTCAAGTCTCTTCTCAAATTTCACTTACTCACCCCAACAAATAAATTTGGAATAATTGTATCTCATAATGTCTAACCTGTGACCCAATCAAACTTTGTTATTTTTAATTACTTAACTAACAGAATACTCCATTCTACTGAATGCTCAGCAACACAGTAAATGACCACATGACCTGTCTTTGAAATACTCATTTGTGCTTAATTGTTAACTGTTTACAACAATGTTTACCATTGAATATATAATTGCTTAGTTATCTTAAGTTAATTTTAAGCCCGCCCCTAATGCCCCTGCATACAAGGGCTTTGGCATGTTACCCCTTAACCACTGTATTTCCTTGTACTTCTATGTATCATGTTCAAATTAATAAATAAATAAATAAATAAAAAAAAAGAAAAGGTACAGGCTGGTGGTTGGTAGACAGCAACCGCCAGGGAGGTACTACCATCCTGCCAAGTGAGTGTAAAATGAAAGCCTGTAATTGTTTTACATGATGGTAGGATTTGCTGGTGTCTTTTTCTGTCTCATAAACATGCAAGATTTTTTGGTACATCTTGCTACTTCTACTTACACTTAGGTCACAGTACAAAATACATATTTTATTTTTTTTTTTTTATTATCACACTGGCCGATTTCCCACCAAGGCAGGGTGGCCCCGAAAAAGAAAAAATTCACCATCATTCACTCCATCACTGTTTTGCCAAAAGGGTGCTTTACACTACAGTTTTTTTAAAATGCAACATTAACATCCCTCCTTCAGAGTGCAGGCCCCTGTACTTCCCATCTCCGGGCTCAAGTCCGGCCTGCTGGTTTCCTGAATCCCTTCAACAACCACCTCAAGAACCCCTTCCCCAGCCCTCTGGACAAAAGTTTTGGCAATCCTGCACCTCCTCCTAACTTCAAACTACGAATTCTCTGCATTATATTACACCCCACATTGCCCTCAGACAAGACATCTCCACTGCCCCAGCCCTCTCCTTGCTGCAACATTCATCACCCATGCTTCACACCCATATAAGAAGCATTGGTTTAAAACTATCTCTCATACATTCCCCTCTTTGCCTCCAAGGACAAAGTAGTAAGTGTAGATGTTTGAACAGTAAGTTAAGATCTATTTAAGAGTAGGGGAGGGGGGCGTTTGCCTGGGATTGGATTACGTGATTATTTTTTGCTGCGGCTTTTTGTTGGGTTATTATTTGGCTTTAGGTGTTTGCTGCAGTTGATCCCCAAATTAGCATAGGTGAGATAGGGATAAATGAGGTGAATGGTATAGTTTTGAGAAGGGCAGATTGTGGTACATAGTAATGTATCTTGAAGAGGATCCCAAAAGTTTTGGATACTTTTTTGCTATGTGTTGGATATGGATGCTGAATTTCAGATTGCTGTCGAGGTGCAGGCCTAGGAAAATTTGCCCTCATTGTGTTGGGCAATAAGAGTGTTGTCGATCTTAATGTTAAGTTGTGCAACACTGCTCTGTTACCAAACATAATATAGAAGGTTTTGTTAGTGTTAAGTGTAAGTTTATTGGCTGTCATCCAAGTAGATATTTTGAGTAGCTCCCCGTTAATAATGGTGCTGAGGCTGACAAGATTTGTGTGGGAGATGATATAAGTCGTGTTGTCTGTGTTGTGATACGTTGGGGAAAATCATTTATGTATAAAAGGAAGAGCAAGGGACCCAAGGACACTTCCCTGAGGCATCCAGTATCAAGTGGCCGTTGTTGATCAGGTTGTGTCTTTAATGGTGATGTACTGATGCCTATTAGTAGAATAGGATTTGATTTATACCATAATGGTCAAATTTGTGGGTAGAATGCCATGGTCAATAAAAATCCTAATTTCCAGTGCTGGTGTTTTAAAGCAGATCCAGGATTTTTGCAATTGCATTGTTTGTGTTTTTATTTTTTCTGAAGCCAAATGACAGGGGTTGAGTATGTTTTGTGCTGTTATAAACGAATTTAATCTCTTGTGCACGAGTTTCTCGAAGATGTTGGATAAGAACATAAGACAGAAGGAACACTGCAACAGGCCTACTGGCCCATGCGAAAGGGAGGTCCAGTCTCCTACCTGCTTAAGTCGATGCCCCAATCTAGTCAGGTCAGGTCACATTCACTTAAGGAATGAACACGACATCTGCCTAGTAGCACAAGCTAGTCGGTCTAACTCAAACCCACCTGCACCCCCCTCATGCATTTATCTAACTATCTTTAAAAAATACACACTGTACTCGGGGGGCTTGTTCCACTCATCCACAATCTGTTGCCAAACTAGTGTTTTGTTAAAATCTTTCCTGAATCTGAATTTTCCAACTTAAAGCCATTGCTGCAAGTCCTGTCTAGGCTAATATTTCTAGACGCTATTTACATCCCCTTTATTTATTCCTGTTTTTCCATTTATACACCTCAATCATAAACCCCCCTAATTCTACGCCTTTCTAGAGAGTGCAGATTCAGGGCCCTCAGTCTATCCTGTTTGGACAGATTTCTGGTACATGGGATCAACTTTATCATGCTCCAGTGTTTTATTTATTTATTTATTTATTTATTTATTTATTTATTTATTTATTTGACATGATACAGAGAAGTACAAAAGAATACAGTTAAATGCAGCATGCCAAAGCCACTTGAATGCATAGCATTATGGGCAGGCTTAAAAATTAACTTAAAATTAACTAAGCAATGATATATTCAGTGGTACAAAAAAATTTTTGTAAAAAAAGATAACTTCCAGAGCATTACATCCATTCTGTAATACAGTAACCAAAACTGGTGCAGCATAATCTAGATGAGGCTTAACCCAAAGGGTATACAGAGTTGAAGAACAACCTGAGGACTCCTATTATTTTCCTTTTTCTATATGAAGCCAAGGATTCTGTTCGCTTTATTGCAAACACTTATGCACTGTTGTTTTGGTTTTAGATTTCTGCTAACAGGACTCCCAAATCCTTTTCGCAATCCATAATGTTAAATCTACATTATTTAGTTTATATGTGGCATGGTTTTTTACCTGTCCAATGTTCAGAAACTTTGCATTGGTCTATTATTAAACTGCATCTGCCACTTCTCGCCACTGCATCAGTCTATTCAAAAACTTCTGGAGTGCTTAATGTCCTCGTCAGAATGAATTCGACGGCTATTTTTTTGGGGTCATTGGCAAATTGCTTTAAAGGGAGCTATTTATTCCCTCATCTATGTCGTTTATGAAGATGGGGAATAACAAGGGGCCCAACACTGACCCCTGTGGAACACCGCTCGTGACGCTTCTCCACTTGATTTCTCCCATTTATGCAAACTCTCTGCTGCCTATTTGTCAAACCCTGCATTATCCAGGAAAATTTTCTCCTCCTATTCCGTGTGCCTTAATTTTCGTTTAATAGTCTCTGATGTGAGACTCTATCAAAAGCGTTACTGAAATCCCTATGCACAATATCGTATTTTATTACCATGATCTACCTCCTCAAATACCTTAGTGAAAAAATTTAATAAATTTTTA
>NW_026470266.1:0-12513 GCF_026875155.1 Cherax quadricarinatus | reverse complement strand
TGCTTTCAGACAATATTATTGAACTTGAGAGATTGATTTTATTTTGTTGCTATGATTAATTTAAATTTTGATTATACCTCAGACTTAATAAATTTATTAAATTTTTAAATTTCTCAGTTGTAGCCTACCAGTTGTAATCCAAAAGCCTATTGAACCATATGAATTTTAATGGAAAATTTGGACAAGGATATACTACTTGTTAAAAAAACCCGAAACAGGCTGGATGCTAGAAGGGCAGTCCTTTTTTGTATTCACTGGAGTCTCTAACTTTTAGAATCGCGTTTTTTGAAACACCAACCCAAATTTTAAATGCCCCCAAAAAAAACCCGTTTGAAAACCCCCACTCAAACCCAAACCCTCCCCATCATGTACTTATCCAACCAAATTTAAAACTCCCCAAACCCCCTGCCCCCAACCCCCAGTAGGTAGACGTTCCACTATCAACTCCCCTATTTCCAAACCAAATTTTCCTATGCCTTTCAAAATCAAAACTTATCTAATTTAAACCCATTACTGGGGTTCTTTTGGGAGAGATATCCCAAGACGTTGAGGGGTGACCTGTACTTAACTCTGTGAAGAAGTGTTTTTTTTGCCCCCGTGGACTAAACCCAAAAGTTTCCCCCCATCGAGCAACTTCACCAGCAACTTAAGGTAAAATTTGAGGGCAGCAAAGATGGAGATACGACGTTTTGACCGGGGGAAAAAAAGGGGATTCGTGTAGTCCCCCTTTTTTCGAGTCCTCAGGTCATGAAGGGACGTGGTCAGGGCTGGACGGGGGGACACGAATTTACGTCAAAAAGAGAGGGAAAAGCCAAAAAGATAAAGAAAAAAAGAGACTGCTGTGGAAACTCCTGGGGGAAACCCCCCAAAACGCATTCTCGGGCTACCCCGGCGAATGTGAGTGATACTGGGATCGTCCGACGAACGACAAAAAGGAAAGGGGAAGAATTTTTTTGTTGTTGGGGATAGCCAAGTTAGATACATGGAAGGGCATTCTGTTGAAGGACAGGATGGGGAGACAAAGGGTATGCTTTCCTTTGGGGGGGATGGAAAAATTTGTTAGCCGGTTGACAACTCATGAACGGTAAGGGATAAATCCTATTTTTTGCCACAGTGCTGGAGGAAATGATGTAGGAAAGCGTAAAGTGGGTTTGTTAGAAATTTCAGGATAGTTGATATAATTGGGAGAAGGGGGGGGCCCCTTTTATATGTGGATTTGCCAAGAAGAGGTGTTGGTAATAAAGGTTTGTCCGAGCAATTGGTTTTAAATTTGTTGGCTGGAAAAACACTGTAAGGATAATGCGTCCATTCATTGACAATGGGACAATTCTAGGGCCCAAAATGACATGTACCCAGGGATGGGGTCACTTTTCCAGGGGAGGGGTGGGTTTTCTTTCTAACTCAGTTGAGGGGGGTTTTTAGGACTTTAAACTGGATTGTTAGAGGTAGGGTTTAGAAATGATTAATAATGAGTAGGAAATTTACTTATGCTCTGATATTAAGAATCTTAATAGTAGCTGTCATGGAGTAATTGGGTAAAATAATTTCGAAATTGTGTAAAAACAAAAATGAATAGGAAAAATGTGCAGAAGAAAAAACATATGATGGGATTTTATGCTAACAGTCGAAGTGCAAGAAATAAAAATTAAAGAACTATTGGTGCTGTGTGGGAACTTTTTAAAAATGCTAATGAAATGGGATGATTTAAAAAGTCGGGATAGATTGGTGTAAAATTCAGGGATTTAAGTTGTTCAATGTGGTAGATGAATGGGAAGGGGGGAGGAGTTGCATTGTTGTTCGAGAAAATATTAATTGTTGCATAAAAAAGGATAAAAATGATGGAGCAGTAAAAAGCTTTTGGGTAAGTTCATGGAGGGCCAAGAAAAACTAATTCTAGGGGGTAATATACCGACCCAGGGGTTTGGGTAAAGATAGAGGGAGACTTCTTTTTGGGCGAATTGTTAGGGCCGGACACAGTAACATATCATAGGTAGGGGACTTTAACTTTTGTAAAATTGTTGGAATTCTTTGAAGGTAATCTAGAGTCCAGTGACTTTATGGAAACAGTTGGACTTTTTTCTAAAACAGAGTGTAAACTGAGCCTCCCGGGGTAAAAATTTGCTAGACCTATTTTGTCAAAAAGGAAACACTGAAAAATTTGGGAGACCCGAAGTTGGCGCAAGAATAATGTTTATACAGTAAAAACCCCTGTTTTTCGTTTGACGTTATAATGGACTTGGGGAACTCTTCTAATTTGTTGGGGGCTATCTACTAATGATTTTATTGCGAAAATTCATACTTATGAATTGAAAGGGTCTGCTTTTATGATTGTTTTTTTAAAAATGTACACAGTCCCCGAGTATAACATTCCCCAGGGGAAAATTTAGGTCTAATAATAACGCCCCAAAAATGGGTTAACAGGAGGCTAAAGCATCTATTAGGGGGAAAAGGGGAATTTTGGGGCATCAGAAGAGAGGTTAACTTACTGACCATATGTTCAGTTTAAAAAGAGAAGAAAAAAGGGGGCGATTAGAAAGGTAAAGGACTTGAAATTAGAGTTGCAAAATTGAATCAAAGATAACCCAAAGGGGTTCTTTCAATTATAGGACGAAGGTAAGGAAAAAGTAGGACCTCTAAAATCTGGGAATGGACAGCTGCGGATAAAAATGGAATGTGTTCCTTATTTAATGACTATTTTTTGTCAGTTTTTTCACAGGGGAAAATGTAAAAGAGATTCCAGTAATTAAAAATTATTTATTCCCGATGAATTTAAATTAACTAATATTACTGTCACGAGGGGTGGTTGTTAAACAGAAAAAAAAACTGAAACAAAATAAGTCCCCGGGGCCCGATAGTTTTTTCAAGGGTACTTAAGGAATGCAAGTGGAGTTAGTCGCCATTAACGAGTGTATTAAAGCCCATCCTTACCGTGTTGTGCCCCGGTTGTGGAAAATGCTAATGTGGGTTTTTTTTTTCAAAACAGGGGATAAGTCCACTCCTTTAAATTACCGTTCAATAAGCCCGAACCCATGTTGGGGAAGTTTTAGAATCAATTATAGCTGACATTATCAAAAGTCACCCTTTAAGAGCATAACTTATAAATGAAAACTCGCATGGATTCACGGGGGTCTTTCCCGCCCGACAAAAATTACTGAGTTTTCAAAAGAACATTTGAGGCAGTTTTTACAAATTAAAGGGAAAAAATTTTTGTTTATTGGATTTTTGTAAAGCCTTCGCAGGTACCTCACAAGAGCTCTTAAGAAAAGGGCGCTCATGGGAAGGAGGCAAAGTTCTAGCATGGGTTGAGGCATGGCTTACCAAAGAAAGCAGAGAGTTACCATTAATGGAGTGAAATTGAATGGGGGTTTTTCACTAGTGGCGTTCCACAAAGGGTCAGTTTTAGGGGCTTCCGTTTTTAATTTTTCCTTTAAAGACCTTGAGAAGGGATTACTATGACATGGTAAGTTTGCTGTTTAACAAAGATAGGCCTATTTTTCACTCTGGGGGATATCAATGAACCCGGGGACGTTTTGAACAAATTAATTTCTTGGCGGAAAAAGGCAGTAAATTTTTAATGTTTAAGTGTAAGGTACTTGCCCATGGTAATGAAAAAAACCCCTCGAAGCTATAATCTGGGTGAATAAGGTTGGTCATACAGAATGTGAAAAAAGATTTGGGGGAGTCATGGAAAGCAGAATCAAAAGCCAAGACAGCAGTGCCTTAGAGTGCCAACAAGGCCAACAGATTACTTGGATTTATCTCAAAAAAGTATAAATAACAGAAGTCCAAAAGTTATTTTAAGCTCTTAACAACAGTGAGGCCTCATTTTGATTATGCTGCTCTTTTTTTCCCCTTACACAGGATGGACATGGGCTCATTAGAAAACTAAGAGAAGAAGACTAAAAATGATTTTCTGTGTAAAGGAACCCCCCGTATAAGATGTTAAAACTCCCCTCTTGGAAGGCGTAGAATGAGGGGAGTTCATTGAAGTGTATGTGGTACGGGGATAAACAAGGGGACATTAATAAATACTGGGGGTCGAACCCGGAAGAACCCGGAATAAAGGTTTTTAAATTGGGTAAATTTTGATTTAGAAAGGATATAGGAAGTACTGGTTTTTAACGAGTTGTAGATCGTGGGAAAGGGTTTCCAGTGGGGGGTGGGCAGGGCCTTGGTTTGCTTAAAAAAGACTGGACAAATAAGAGTGGGAGGGGGTGGGGTTTTATTGGTGTCAAGGGGGGACGGGAGTTATTTTTTGAGTAGCTTTTGGTAGAGTATTTTGTAAGGGTCTGCTCGTATGGGCCAGTAGGCCTTCTGCGTGTTCCCACATTCTTATCTCTTTGTAAAGTAAAAAGGGCACAAGTGCAACTAAGTGCATTTATTGTGGCAAAAGTTTCGCTCTCCAGGGGCTTTATCAAGCCATTACAAACAATACATGGACACAGAGGGGGATATAAAGGTCAGAGTGAGGGGAATATAGTGAGGTACCATTTCGATGTTCACTAGTGGGTAGTGTAGTATAGTGTGGGAGTGACAAAAGTAATACAATAGGTGAGCAATTAATTCGTACATGATAAAAGGTTTAAAAAACTATTATTTGGGTAACATAAAAATGGTTGGACAAATATAAACTGGAAGAGGAAAGCTTGTTTCAGTGTTCACTCTCTGTGCTTTGTGATAAATTGCAATGTGCAACTCTTGGGTTCATTACTCTGTGCTTTGTGTAGATAACAGGGAGACTATGTGATGGCGGGGTTTTACTTTTTTTAGAAGGATTTTTGTAAGATTGGGAGAGGGTGAAGCTCCGTTGTTTTTTTTAAATTTATTCGAAACAGCGATCATGGAAATATAACACAAATCCCAGTATAATGTGACCCTTTATTGACAAAAATTTTACCCACACAGTGGGCTTTTTTTTAAGTCACACACGGATCTTCTGGGGTTGGAAAGGGACGGGAGTATTTTGTTCAGAAAGTTGAGGGAGGTGGAGATTGCGCTCTGAGATCTACCCGGGGGGGTTGTAGAGTTTTGGGGAGCTAGGCGGGGGTATTGGGGCAAGTTGTAGTAGACCTTTGCAGTGTTTATGTTTTTGTGGGATACGATGAAGAAGTTTCTTGTAATAAAGTTGGTAAAATTTTCCCAAATAGTAAAGTAAAAGGACACAAGTGCAACTAATTGTGACATTTATTGAGCAACGTTTTGCTCTCCCGGGGCTTTATCAAGCCATTAAAAAATTCTGGACACAGAGGGTATATAAAGGGCCCGAGTGAGGGGAATACAGTGAGGTACCATTTCGATGTTCACTAGTGGGAGTAGTAGTTTAGTAGTGGGAGTGACAAAAGCAATTAATTCGACATGATAAAAAAATATAAAAGCTATTACTTGGGTAACATAAAAAAAAGGTTGGACAAATATAACTGAATGAGGCAGGTTTTTTTTCGGTTCATCTCTGTGCTTTGGTAGTTTCAGGAGAGACTATTGATGGCAGGGTTTCTGTTTTCAGGGGGATTCTTGCTAAGACTTGGGGAATGGTGAAGCTGCCGTTTTTTTTTAATTGTATTCAAAACAGCGATCGTGCTGTTCAAGGCACTTGCGTGTGGGGAAATTAGTTTCTTTTATCACTAATTGGGCTCTCTGAATTTCAAAAGATGTTTGGGGAAAAAATTTCGGTGTTGAAAAACACGGGCGTTGTTTAAGTTCGTTCCTACATGCGTATATGTGTTCATTGGGCGGGTGTCGAGGTTTCTTGCTGTTTCACCTACGTCAAGCCTCCAGGGGGTATAGGTAAACTCCTGCATTGACTGGTTCGGGGTGCTTGGGTTTTGTCCTGGTTAGATTTTTATTGAAGGGGTAGAAGCGAGGGCGATTTGGTGTTAGCTTGTAAAAAGTATTTTTTGAACGTTAGTGAACCTGGCTGTTGGGAAAAATTTATAACTTTGTTTAGCGGTGTTGGCGTGGAGAATTGATGATCGAAGAGCTCTTTTCTTGCAGTCTTGGTAAGTAAGAAATTTCCCTCGTCAAAAAATCAGGCTAAAATTCGGTAGTTTTTAGGAAAAACCCGATGATGATCCCCTCTTTTGGGTCTTGGTACTTGACTGGTAGAAGTGTGTGAGATCATTTTTATTGGGGGTTTTCCCATAAATTTGAAATCTTAGGTGTTGTCTCACCCCTTCTTTTCCCAGTCAAGATACCAAGCCCAAAAGAGGCATCATCATGGGTTTTTCCTAAGACTACCGAATTTGTAGCCGAGTTTCTTGCGAGGAAATTACTTACATTCACCAAACATTATGTACGAATTAATTGCTTTTGTCACTACCATACTACTACTACTACTACCCTAGTGAAATCAAAGGTCCTCATAGTATTTACCTCACTCTGAGCCTTTATATACCCTCTGTGTCCATGTAATGTTTGAAAAGGCTTTATAAAACTCCTGGAGAGCGAAACGTTTCTACAAAAATGTCCTTATTGCACTTGTGTCCCCTTTACTTTACAAGAAGTTTCTTGGCGAGTGGTTCACTATGTTATAGAAGCCATTGTCTGGTTGAATTGTTGGTTATAAAATAAACGATGTTTCCCAGGATTCTTCTGTATTGAGTTTTGTTTTCTGTGGCAAAAAGTTTTGAGTTTCGTATTTAATTAAAGGTTTTGTGTAATTCATGTTGTACACGGCATTTTGTATCGCAGTCCTGTTTGTACAACATCGCTTCACAAAACCCTTTATTAACTACAAAAAAACTCAAGACTTTACCACAGAAGACAACACTCAATACAGAAAAATCCTGGAATCATGTTTATTCTAAAACCCAACAATTTCAACCAAACAATGGTTCTATCATAGCTGAACCACTCGCCAAGAACTTCTTCATCCTATCCCACATAAGAAATAGAAAACTGCAGAAGGTCTACTCACAACTTGCCCAATATCCCCGCCTAGCTCCCCAAAGACTCTACAACCCCCCCCGTAGTCATCAGATGAGCAATCTCCACCTGACCTCAAGGAATTTAAAAAATACTCCCGTCCCTTTCCAACCCAGGTAGATCCGTGTGTGACTTAAAAAAAGCCCACTGGGGGGTGAAACGTTTTCAATAAAGGATACATTATACTGCATTTGTTTTATATTTCCTTGTGTGGGTTTTTATCATTTATTTCCAAAAACAGCGATCAGTGCTGATTCGGGCACTTGCGTCTGGGGAAATTAGTTTTTTTGATCACAAATTTGGGGCGTCTCGAATTTCAGAGATTTTGGTGGAATTTCGGTGTTGTACACAGGCTTTTTAGGTTATCGTTCCTACATGGGTAAAAGTGTTCATTAAGGCGGGTGTCGAGGTTTCTGGCTGTTTCCCTACTAAACTTGTCACAGCCTCCCCGGGGTATAGTGTAAACCCTGCATTGAGGTTTGTGGTGTTTGGATTTTTGTCCTGGTTAATCCTTTTTGAAGTGTTGAAGCGATGGCGACTCTGGTGTTAGCTTGTGAAAGTGCTTTTGAGACGTTCAGGCAACCTGACTTTTGGGGAAGAATTATAATTTGCTGGGAGTGGGGTTGATGCGGGAGAATTTATGATCGAAGAGCTCTTTTTTGCGTCTTCGATAAAAAAAGAAGGAAAATGTAACTCTGTGAATGTTTGGAAAGTATGTACACTCCTCGTCAAGAAAAACAGGGCTACAAAATTTGGTATGCTCTTAGGAAAAAAAACCCATGTGATGCCCTTTTGGTTTGGTATTTGACTGGAATAGAAGTGTGTGAGATCATTTTTTTTGGTGGGTTTCCCAAAATTTAATCTTAGGTTTTCTACTTTGTGAATAGGACGTCGAGGAAAGTAGTTGCAGGATCTTCTTTTTATGAAAAAGGATCGCCCGGTTTAACTCCCTTGAGCTTTGCCTGAAGATCCCTACTCAAAAAAGTTTTGGAGTTATTACGAGGAATCGTCCACGTAAGTAAAACCAATGACGTTGAAGGGATGATTTGGCGAAGTGTTTGGACTTAGGTGTTTCCCTGTTTAAGTTGGCTAGGAGGCCTTATGGGGGAACCCATTCCCCTGCCGTAGGTTTGTTTGTAGAGCTTGTTAAAAGAAAAACAGTTGAAATTAAAACAGAGTTCAATTTAAATCAACAAAATCTCCCGGGGGGGAGGAAGATTAAGGTCCTGATTGACTTTACGTCGTAGAAACCCATGGCTTTTTTGGTAGGTACTTTGTGAAGAGGGAAGTCACATCCAAACTGCTTAGTTTTTGTTACGGGTGGAGAGGTTGGATGCGGTTGAGAAAGGGCAGTCCTCATTCACAAAATGCAAAACCTAAGATTTTGCAGTATAAAAATCTGGACTTCTGTTGTTACACTTCTTGATAAAATCCCAGTAACTATTTCCCTTTTACGTACGCTTGGCATTACTGGGGGAAAAAAGGTATAAAATCCCGACACAAGGGAAAAAAAAACACATATGCAGTATAATGTGATCCTTTATTGACTACGTTTCCCCCCACACGTGGGCTTTTTTCAAGTCACAAACAGATTGTTTGTGATTAAAAACCCCATGTGTGGCGAAACGTATCAATAAAGGAAACATTATACGCATATGTGTTTTATTTCCAGGATTACAGTCTTGGTTTAAAGGTTTGCTGCTCACCAAAACCCCCAAGCCCTTTTTCGAAATCTGTGTGGTAAGTTCTAATTTTTAAAACTTAAAGGGCTAGGGTTATGGGCCCCCCCGACTTCAACCTTGCATTTATCTACATTGAACTGTCTGCCACTTTTCTGACCAAAAATGTTTTTTTAAATCTTCTGAAGTTCCCCAACATCTACGTTTGAATCAATTTTTACCTATCTTGTGTCACGGCGAAATTTGCTAATTTTACTAGTAACATCCTCATCAAGATCATTGATAATATTATATACAACAACGGGCCCCAAAACTGATCCCTGTGGAACGCCACTTGTTACAGTCCCCACTCGGATTTAACCCCCATTTATGGACACTCTTGTTCCTGTAGTGAGCAATTTCCCCATCCACGAGAGCACTTTTTCCCCCCCAATGCCAGAGATGCCCCTTTCTTTAACAGTCTTTGGTGCGGAACTCTATCAAAAAACCTTCAAAAACTAAGTAAATAAAATCAAACTTTTTCTGGTCAACAGCCTCAAAGCTTTACTGAAAAAAGTTAATAAATTAGTTAGACAAAAACCGGCCCCCTTTTGAATCGCTGAGTATATTAAACCCAAACTATGCATATCGAATGGTTCTTATAATCCAGCTTAATTGACTCAGTAAAATTTCCTACAATTGAGGTCAGGCTTTTTGGGCCCCTAAATTTCATGGGAACAACTTTTCCCCCGTTTTAAAAAAAAGGAATTACTTAGCCATCTTCCACATATCGCACTACACCGTTTGAAGAGTATATTAAAAAATTAGTTTTAGTTCACAAAGTTCCTTTTGCATTCCTTAAGAACATCGGTCTATCTGCTTCAAAAACTATTTCACTAGTGACTGTGATGTTACATAATTTTTCCTTTCTTCTGGCCCATAAAAAAATTAATTTACGGGAAATATTACGTGTTTTCCCTGTGAAAAAAAACCGAGAGAAAAAAATTATTTAAAATCGAGACATTTCATTCTTTTTTCAGTAAGATGCCCATAGTTATTTTTAAGGGGACCCATTTATCTTAACTTTTGTTCTTATACCTGGAAAAAAAATTTTGGGGTTGTTTTTTGAATCCCTAGCAACTTTAATTTTTATAGTCCCTTTTTTGCTTTTTTTATCCCCCTTTTAAAAGTCCCTCTTAATGTCAAATACGATTTATAAGATGACCCTCACCTCTTTTGATACGCCAAAAAATTCCCTTCTTATGCCTAATAGATATTTTTAGCCTATTATTCATCCATTTTTGGTCATTTCTTTTGATCTAAAATTTTTTTATACGGATAAACGTTGTGATAATGGGTTTAAAAAAACCCTTCTTTGGCAGCATGTTAGTGTTTAGAAAACTGTCATATTGATAGCTCTCTTCTTCCCCATCAACAGAGATAAGTGTTCTCTAAACCCCTCGTAATTGCTAAGCAAATTGGGACTGTTTTCTGAGTTATCCCTACTATCATACTTCCATTCAATGCTAAATGTAATTGATTTGTGGTCGTAGCACCCAGTTCCTCTGAAACCTAAATTACTACAAGGGATTCATTGTTTTCCAGAACTAGTCAAGCAGGTTATTCCCCTTGTAGGGTTTGCTTGTAGGTTTTGCTTTAAAAAAACAAAAACCTGAACTACTTCTAAGAAGTCGTATGATTCTAATTTCCCCGTCAAGAAAATTTCCCAAACAAAACCCCCCTTTAAAAACTCCTAAATTACTGATTATCGTGCCCTTTTGGCCCTAACAATTTCCCCCCTAGTAGTTCCCCTGGTCCATCTTAGTTTGGGGGAGGGTATATAAAACCCAAAAAATTAACTTTCTGCCGCTCTGAAAATTTACCCAAAACTTGTATGTTTTTATTTCAGACTAATACCCTTTTTTTATCCAACGTTCAAGTGATCTCGGAATAAAATGCCACCCCCCCCACTTCCCGACATTCTATCTACTTGGAACAAATTTTAAAACCCCGAATGTGACTTTCCCCAGGGTGTCCCGACTTTTTTAATTTAAAACCCCGTCTCATTAAAGGGGAAAAACATCAATGTTACCCGCATAGCAATTAGTCTCAACTCGTTCATTTTATTCCTACACTGCGACTATTTGTGTAATAATATTTAAAAACCTCCTCTTCTTTAACCCTTTCCCGCTCCTTTCTTTATTCCATAAACCTATTACTGTCCTTTTAATTGTGCCACTGGCTTTTCCCAATATCCACCTCATTTTTCCTATTTTAGTTCTCCCATACTCATATTACTACCCGCGACTTTACTGTTTTCCCGCCAAAAAACCCCTACCCTGACTATTCCCAGTTTAAAAAAACCAAACAGCTCCCTCCACAGCGTTGGCCAGTGCTTCCCCCCCACACCTAGTAAGTAACCCCTCCCTGGCATACAGAAATTTTTGCAGAAGAGGGGCCCGTTGTAATGAATGTTACCGCATTTTCCTTTCATATTTTTTCCAGCCAGCAGTTGACACCAATTTCTTGGACAACCCTTCATTTCCAAAACCCCTCCCTTGGGAAAATGCCAAATGACAGGTTTCCCACCCTTCCCCCTAATTAACTCTATTGCTGCCTATACCCGCTAATCGGGGCCCCCACTCCTACGTTGCCAACATTCTTGCCCTCCAGCACTGAGACAGATAATAGGGGTTTCCCCTTTACCTTGATGATGCATCCAGACTCAAAAATTCCTTCATCCCGCCCCAGGAAAACACACTCCTGCCCCTATCCTTCCTTCAAGCAGAATGCCCTATCCAGCCCAAATTTGGCTATCCCCAACAACAATTTTTACCTTCCTTGGCGTCGTCCGTCGTGATGCTCGATAGTCGACTCACATTCCCCAGGTAGCATTACACCATTTGTAAAATTTCAAACATTCTGATGGTCTTCGTTGGGGTTTCTAGGGATGTCTCATCATGTTGCAATGCTTCTTTGGTGCTCGTTGTGGCTTTTCCCAGTAGAACACCCACATTCGTCGGGTAGCACCGAAAAGGGGTTTGGGAAGTTTCCACGGTAGTTTCTGGTTTCTCGTTTTTTCTGCCTCTCCAACCGTTTTCTTGATCCTCCTTGTTTATGTTGCCTGGGACTGACCAAACTCCCCCCCTTAACCTGGGGACTCAAACAGGAGGGTTATACGAATCCCCTTGTTTCCTCCGTTAAACGCCTATCTCCAGCTTAGCAACTCTGAGCTCTTTTTCAGCTGCTGGAAAGTTTTCTCAAGAGAGGCAAACCTGGTTGGATTCACAAGGACCCCCAAAAAGGTCTTCCAGAGCAAGTACACGTCACACACCAATACTACCGAGACTGTAGGAAAGGGCTACAAGGGTCACCCAGTACTCATGTGGGAAAGGTCTACGAGGGTCCACACCCAAAACTTAGGTCAACTAGCGAGGGGGCCCCAAATTTCATTACTCAACTAGGGCACACCATCATTGACTACAATGCTCACCAAAATCACTTTTACAAAGGGTCCACCATCATCCTCCCCAGGGGACACACATCCTAACGAGGGAAAACAATCATTCTACATGAAGGGCAACATCCTAAAGAAGGTCACACCATCCACGCGAGTCACACCTCCTCAAGAGGGTCACACCAATACTAACGAGACTTAAGAAGGTCACACGAGGGGGGCACACTAAAATACACAAGACTGCAGGAAGGTCATACGAGGGTCCCTGCATTACTCCACTAGATCACCCATTATTAAATAAAAAGGGGCACACAAAACTACAAAGGGCCCACCTCATTGCTACAGAGGGTTTTATATCATCAACCCACACGAGGGTCAGCCTTACCCACAGGAAAGGGACACCATCCAACACCGGGTCAACCATCCTACATGAGGGCCCAAAATCCCCATAGGGTCCACCATCATCCTACACGAGGG
>NW_026470265.1:0-11697 GCF_026875155.1 Cherax quadricarinatus | reverse complement strand
TTTTTGGAATTTTTTGACGGGGAATTTGAATTCGATTTTCTTAGATATTTCGGGATTGTTTTTGAAGCATTTTTGTGACAAACCCCACAAGGGGAAAAACCTGTTGACTTGTTATGGAAACAATGAATTCCTTGTTAATAATTTAGAAATTTCGAGGAACTGGGTGCTACGCCCACAATCAATTACTTTAGCATGAATGGAAGTATGTAGTAGCGATAACTCAGAACATCCAGATTTTCGCTTACAGATTACATGGGTTAGAGAACACTTATCTCGTTGATGGGGAACAAAGGGAAAGAGCTATCAATATGACAGTTTTCTGAACACAATCATGCTGCCAAAGAAGTTTATCCCATATAAAGAAATTAATCAAATAGAAATGATCCAAAAATGGAAAAATAGACTCAAATATTTTACTGGGGCATAAGAAGGAATTTATGGGCGTATAAAAAGGGTGAGGGTCTCTTACAACTATATTGACTTAAAAGGGGGACATTAAAAGGAGGATAAGAAAGAAAAAGGGAACTAGAAATTAAAGTTTGGGATTTAAACAACCCAAAAATTTTTTCCAGGTTATAGAAAAAATTTAGAGATAAGTAGGCCCCCAAAAAAATAACTTTGGGCCCCTTATGCAAAGTGAATGAAATGTTCGTTTTAAATAATTATTTTATCTCAGTTTTTACAAGGAAGACACTAAAAAATTTTTCCAGTAATTAATTTTTTTAGTGGGCTAGAAAATAAAATTTTGTAACATCACAGTCACTAGTGAAAAGGGTTTTGAAGCAATAGACCAAAATGAAGCAAAATAATCGGGGTCCCGATGAGTTTTTTTCAAGGGTTCTTTAAAGGATCAAAATGGAACTCTTGAACCATTAACTAATTTTTTAATTTATCTCTTCAAAAGGTGTAGTGTCTGTATGTGGAAAAAATGGCTAATGTAATTCCTATTTTTTTAAAAAGTGGACAAGTCGTTACCCTTTAAATTACCGCCCAAAAGCCCGACCCCTGGCAATAAAACACAAATGCAGTTAATGTGACCCTTTTTTGGGTACGTTTCGCCCCCCATGGGCTTTTTCAAGTCACAAACAGAACTACCCGGGGGGGAAGGGAAAGCGGTTTATAGTCCGGCTGAGGTCAGGTGAAGATTTCTGCTCTGATGATGTACCGAGTTGGGTTTTAGGTCTAAAACTTGGGTGTTGGAAAAGGGGACGGACAATTTTGGGTCTGCTCACAAAATTTTCCAGTTCCCTTTTCCCAAACTACCCCAAATTTTTGACTTACAAACCCAAAAATGGTACATCATCAGATGCGCATTCTTTACCTGACCTCAGCCGGGGTATAAATACTCGCGTTCCTTACACCCAGGTGTTCAAGAACACTTCGACAGTGAGAAGCGATCAAGCGACTTAGCTCGAGTGGTGAGTTGCTTACTAAACAATCGGACGATCTCGCCTCTCTCGAAATTACCCACGTGTTGAGTAGTGCTTTGAGTAGTGCTTGCTGGACCTTCGTCTTCCTCTACACCATCAGGATTGGTGCGTCGGTGGTTGCGACGAAGGCCCTGGCAGGAAGCCTCTTTTCTTTGCTGCCTGAATTCTCTTCGCTGTTGACTGCACGCCATACAGCAAGACTCGCCACCATCAGGATATACAGTGCTCCGTTCAAGCTTCAGTTACCTCCTCAGTGTCCTGCGCCAGGCAAGTTACGTGTGTCTACTTACACGTACTTGCCTAGTGCTGATTTACTCTCACTTTTTTGGCCCGATTGTCACCTCCAAATTACATTTTTCGTAATAGACGATGCCTTCGTTGCTTCCACTCTCCCACCCCCCTTCCACTCTCCCCCAACTCCCAACCTGTTTTGTTCTACTAAATCAATTCCTTCTCGCTAACTCAAATTTTCTAATCCTGTTGCCACTATCTGTCCGGAAAATTTTATATAGATCACTGGTGCACCTCAACTTAAAGTCTTCAAAACCAACTAGGCTTCAAAATCCTTATTGACAAACATTCCTACGAAAGCGTACACCTCGAGCGATACCAGACAAAAACTTCTCAACGCAAGCATCCCATTATTTGGATTGAGCACCGTGCCAAAAGCACGTCCATTGACTAAACACGTACGTACAGATACTCTCTCCTGACAGCCTGTGACCAGACAAGAAGACTTAAATAAAAGATATCAGTACTAGAACAAAGTCTCTGTTACGATATTTACAGACCAGAACTCTAACATTCTCCAAAATACCGACTGTTATACTCTGCTGACGCCTCTACACTCTTCAGTCAAGGAATCCTTTGCCAAGACCATCCGCATTCCTCCAAAACGCCTCTTCACACTCCGAACTTCCACCCAATCACACATGTCTTAACTGCTACAAATTCGGCCACGACAAAAACACATGCACATCTACACAAGTTGCTCCAGATGGTCTGCAACTGGCCCACTTCTGGAATACTGGCACCTCCCCTTAAATGTTCTAACTGCGTGCGGGTCACACACTGCAGTTGAAATTCCTGCCCTTCTAGAAAGCACCTTCTCTCCTCCCTCAGAGCAAAACCAACCTCCCTCCCTCCCAACCCCTTCCCTGCTCCTCCTTCCCATTCCTTACCTCCCTTCCCCTTCCACACCTCCCTCCCCTACCCCAATGCCTGGGCCTCCCCACCGCACTTGCGTCTACCTATTTACTCTCACACATCAAACTCCAACACACAGACTTATCAAGCACTTCTCCTTCTCACCCACACTAGACTACTAAAATAACTGTCAACATTGCCACGGCTGCCCACTCTGCGCTGGTAATCTCACAAGCTTTAACAATCAGACTACTCACATGTTCCTTAACCTAATCTTGTCTGCCTTACCATCTTCCCTCTTTTAATTATCCCTCCTTCCTGCTTCTCTTCCAAGGCCTCTACAACATTCTCCCTCCTTCCTCTCTCCACCCCCACACTTCCTACTCCCACCAGCATCTGCTCCTCCATACCTCTCTTCACTACTTTCTACACCTCCCACCAACACCCCTACTGTACGACCACCCCTCCCCCCACTTCCTTACCACTTCATCCCCTTCCAAAGCTTCCACTTCCTACAGCTCACAAACTTCCACTTCCTCTGCATCCACCTTCGCCACTTCACCACAACCAAAACCTCATCCAGGTCCAACTCCACCTCCTCCAGACAAAATACCACTCAAACCTAACCTACACCAACTTCTAAGGACAGCCGACCAAAGAACATTAAAAACAGATCCATCTCTTCCTCACCATCCAGGAAACGGGTCGTAGCACCTACAACAACATCCATGATGGCACCACTATCACGGGCCTTTAATCCAAATCCTCCCCCGACATTAACTTTGCTAAGACGAACCATAAATCACGTTTTAAGGCGATTCAGTTCAACGTACGTCTTACTTTACAATTAGGACTACTGGCCGAGCTCCTTGAAGCAGAGAGGCCAGATATTGTTTTGCTAAACAGTACCTGCCTCAAAGCCCCTCAATGTATCCGCCATTATGGTTATTACTGCACTTACAGTCACTCCTATGATCCTCCCACGAGGGGGTTGTCATCCTTGTCAATTCCAACATAAAACATGAATTTCTCCCAATCCTTATGTCACCAACACTGTCTTGCGGTCAGAATACACCACCACTTGGTCTTTTATCTTTTTCACCACCTATGATAGCCCAAAACCTACTCTCAACATACACGACCTCTCCTTAGTTTCAAAACTACACAACACACCAACTTACCTACTAAGCTGACATGAATGCCAAACACCAATGCCTTCATCACACCAGTAACAACCAAACTTGGTCCCAATTACTCAACTTCACAAACCATAACCCTAATTCATCTTGGCCCAGACTTCAATTACCATTCTTCAACCACACGGCCAAGGCAACCCAGACATCATTCTGGCCAAACCGCGCCAGCTCTTCTATTCAAAACATTACATCTCACCTGGCCCTATTACGGCTCTGATCACATCCCAGTCATCTTACACATCTCCTCCAACCCTATCCTCATTCCAACCACACCTTCATTCTCCTACAAGAACGCTGACTGGGATGCTTTCAAACAACAAATTAGACCCCCCCCCCAATATTAACCTCCCTATGACTAAACAACAAACCTCATCTCTGACCATCGATACTCAACTTGATATCATCCAGGGACACCATTACCTAGCAGCAAACATCGCAATTACCAAAGAAATCACACCACTCGTTATTCCTTCAAAACGCCACCTCACTCCGAACAAGAAGAATAATTATCAGCTACCACAACCGCTTCCTCCTACAACACACCATAGATTTAATTTCACAGTCCGATTAGATCTCACTTACCTTAGAACACAACATTTTACACAGCCTGACAAGACCACAACAATCACTGGTCACGACTAATACAACAAGCGGGACAGGCAGCGTGTTAAAAACACTAAATGCTTCTGAACTTTATCAAAAAATTCAGAGGCACTACTCCCACCAACAAATTCAAACACATCACCCACAACAACACACACATCTCAGACCCACAGGCTGCTACCATCATCTTCAAACACATCTGGGAGAACATCTTCACGCTCACCCACCTCACCCAACGTTATTCAAAACACATTCAGAACATAGAACACTGGAACACTGCACACACACAAGAAAACAACACCAGGACAGCCACATACATCTAGAACTTCCTTTTAAACTCTCCCAGAACTCAACCACTCTTTCACCAAAACAGACATTAAAAACTCTCCTCAGACACTTCTCCAAAAGGCCCTGGTGCCTCTGGCCTGAACCATATTATCTGATAACACCTTCCTGACTCTATCATTACTGCCTACACAAATCCTCCTCACATGCCTCCCTGCTCTGGATACTTCCTTTCCCTCTTCAAAGCTGCTTACTGCTATCCTCCTCTCCTAAACCCAATAAAGACCACTCTGACCCTAGAAAACTATCGCCTATCAGCCTCCCTCGGAAAACTTTAGGAAAACTCTTTGAAATACTCATTAATCATCGGCCTTCGCAGATACGGAACATAATTCTCTACTTTCCAGCTGCGCCCAGTTTGGCTTAAGAAACACACAGATCCACACAGGATGCCTTAACTTCATTCTCAAACTACATCCAACATAAACACAAAAACAAAGAAACAGGACAGCCTGGTTGCAAAAGACGTTGTAAAAGCTTTGACACTGTGTGGCACGAGGGGCTCAAGTCACAAAAATCTGCACTAACTTTCAACCAGCCTCTCAATACTCGTAAACTCTCTGCAACTTCCTGACGCGCCGTGACCACGAGAATCAAATTCCAAGGCTGTTACTCTGATACTTCACACTAAATGCTGGCCGTACCCCTAGGGATCTGTCCTTTCCCCCCCCACTTCCCCTACTTTTTTACACTAACGACATTCATCCTATATTACACAACTCCATCACAGCTAGGCCTATGCAACGACATTTACACACTTATCACTCATGCCAATATAGATACACCTCACACACAAAACACAAATTGAGGTTGACAGGATAGCCATTGGACAAAAATGGAGGATCAAAACCAATGCAGCAAATCCAGCATTTACGTATTTTAAACTACAGGAAAACGTGATCCTCCATTACCTGTCGAACTCAGAACAGCTGACACCCGCACTTACTTCCCTTCACACAATCTGTCATGTTCCTTGGCGTTAATCTTGACTACCTTCTTCGTTTACAAAGGACACATTCACTCAAGGCTTGGGGCAATAGCTAGTAAGCCTTGCGGGCTCTTCAGCTCTGAAACATGGCCTCTCAAGCACCAAACTACACCTATACAAATCCCTAATACGTCCTCTGATAACTTACTCTCTCTAGCCCTCTCTCTGCAGCAAAACAAACTTACTTAAACTGCAGCGTGTCTGTCCAGAACAAGGCGCTGCGCTGGGTGCTCTTGATGTAGATGGGAGGACTTCGCACAAGCGAGTCCTTCCATGCCCAGTTAGACGTCCTGCGCTGATCTGTTACTGGAAGAGGCCTCAGTGACAGACAGATAGACAAACTTGTAACACGGACTGACTAATGGACCTCTCTCCTTGACGAACGACATAAAATTTTTTTCGCTGACCACAAACCAACACAACCTTTTCTACTCTTGCATGATCCTGCTCCTAACCCTACTTACAAATAACCTTGGATCCGCTGACAGGTACCTTCTAAGGACAGGTACCATTTCTCTGACCCACGTTCGCTTAGCTTTCTTTGGTGTTAAGACATGACTCAGTTCTGCACTCTCTCTAGCTCTAAAGGTCGCAAGTCCCTTACTCCCAGCTCACACCACGGTAGTCCCAACAGAGACGGATTTTCTCTTTTCAATATCTGTCCCACGATAGCCTTTGCTGCTTGCGTTAAGCCCTGGCTCTATTTCTAGACTAAGAACCACTCTCTCCAGCCACTATTCCTCGTCTGTCCGTCTTCCCGCTAATCCCATTTGGGATCTACCTTGAACTTTCGTTCGGTCGTCACACCCAGGTAGTTTCTGGTTTCTGTGACTTGAAAAAGCCCACTGTGGTGGGCGAAAAACGTAGTCATTAAAGGATCACATTTATACTGCATTTGTGTTTATTATTGCCATTGTGTCGGTATTTTATACCATTTATTTCCACCAAGCCTGACCTCAATTGTAGGCAATATTACTAGAGTCAATTATAGCTGAGATATAGAAGCCATCTCGATAAGCATAGCTTGATTTAATTGATACTCAGCATGGATTCACAAGAGGCCGGTTCTTGTCTAAACTAATTTATTAACTTTCTTCAGTAAAGCTTTTGAGGCTGTTGACCACGATAAAGGGGGGAATTTGATATTATTTTTACTTAGATTTTTAGTAAGTCTTTTTGTTAGAGTTCCGCACCATAGACTGTTAAGAAACGTGGCAGCTCAAGCATTGGGGGAATAGTGCTCTCGTGGATCGAGTCATGGCTCACTGGACCAGGAAGCAGAGAGTGTCCATAAATGGGGTTTAAATCCGGGAGTGGGGATCTGTAAACAAGTGGCGTTCCACAGGGATCAGTTTGGGCCGTTGTTGTTTATAATATATACAATGATCTTGATGGATGGGAATTACAGTTGATATGAGCAAATTCGCCGATGACACAAAGATGGGTAGGATATTGATTCAAACGGTAGATGTTATGGAACTTCAGGAGGATTTAAACAAGCTCTATTCTTGGTCAGGAAAAGTGGCAGATGCAGTTCAATGTAGATAAATGCAAGGTTCTGAAGCTCAGGAGTGTCCTTAACCTATAGCACTTATTAAGTTAAATAATGTAGAACTTGGCCATACAGGGATTGCGAAAGGACTTGGGGGTTATGGTAAGCAGCAACCTTAGTCAAAGACAGAATGCCTAAGCTTACGTAAATAAGGCAAATAGATCTACTGGGATTTATATCAAGGAAGTGTAAGCAACAGAAAGTTCCGAGGTCATACTTGCAGCTTACTACATCATTAGTAAGGCCTCACCTAGATTATGAGCTCATTTCTGGTCTTCCATATTACGAATGGGACATAAATTCGTTAGAAAAAACATTCAGCTTAGGACTGACTAAATTATACATAGCAATTTAGAAATCCCCCTTATGAAGAAAGATTGAAGACTCTTAATTTTCTTCCTTTTTAAAGGGGGAAAAATGAGGGGAACCCTGATTGAAGTGTATAGTGGAAGATAGGTATTAAAAGGGGATATTAAAAGGTTTTGGGATATTCTCCAAGAGAGAACCCCAGTAATTGGTTTTAAATTTAGATAAGTTTAGTTTAGAAAGGACATAGGAAAGTATTGGGTTTTTGGAAATAGGGTATTGATGAGGGGAACATTCCCCATTTGGGGTTATTGAGGCTGGACTTTAGGTATTTTTCAAATTGGGTTGGTAAGTCATGAGTGGGGGGGGGTTGGATTTGGTGGGACTTGCACATCGGGTTTTGTTTCTTGGGTGCCATTTAAAATTGGGTTGGCAAATGTTTGTTTGGGGGAAAATTGTAAAGGACCCGCCTAGTATGGGCCAAAAAGGCCGCTGCAGTGTTCCTCCCTTTCTTATGTTCTTATGTTTTTTTTTCTTTGTAATTACGGTGAAGTCAGCCTGCGATATGTGCTCCAAGCTGGCAGGTTTTGAAAAGGGTTTCTTTTGGGGGATCCATATTGTACCAATACACGTCTGTGTTGACGTAGGAGGTGTGGGTATCCCTGTGTTGTTACTCACTCATTTGTACTCCCCTATTTGTGGTTGCAGGGGGTCGATTCATAGCCCCGGGCCCCACCTTCTTCACTGTTTGCTACTAGTTTCTCTCTCTCCTGCTCCAGAGCTTTATAAAACCTCGTTTAAAACTTGTTGGTTCCGCCCCATACTAGCATTCTGGGTTTTCCATTTCCCTGACTAAGTGAATAAATATTTCCCTAACATCCTTTGACTCTTAGGGGTCTTCAATTTTTCCAATTGTGCCCCTTGTTTCTGTGCCCCATCGCTGGAACCCCTGTTTAGTCCCCCTTGTCAATTCCTCGCAGTATTTTATACGCGTTAGCATGTCCCCCCTGTGTGTGGTGTGTGTGTGTGTGTGTGTGTGTGTGGTGTGTGTGTGTTGTGTGTGTGGGGTTTGTGTGTGGTGTTGTGTGTGTGTTTAAAAGAAAGAAAATAAAAATTTTTTGAAAGTCGGGAAAGTCAGTGCGTCATCGAGGACAATCTATTTTTTTTTCCTTTTGTGGTCCTTAAATTTTGTCCCCCAGGATGCCCCACACCAGTCCACTAACACCAGGGCTACTTGCTGCTAAGGAGCAACAAGACAAAAGGAGTAAGGAAACATCCCCAACGTTTCCCCCAATACTGGGGATTAACCTGGATACTCAGTTAGAGGCGAGAGCGTTGTCAACTGAATTATTTTAAAATATTTCTATTTATTTTTCCCTGGTCCTGTCTCAAAAACTCTTTCGACCCTTTTCCCTATTTCTTATCTCCGGCCCGGTCATAACCTTTTTTTTAATTGAAAAGTGACTGCCTCCATTATCTTTAAATAGTGCATTTCCACACATTCCCATCATTAACTGAAATGAAGTTCACAGGGGACAAAACAGCCTCTTTGATCCGTCATCCAAACAGCCCAATCTACGTTTAATTACCTGGGGAACTTGTATGTAACAATCACGTCTGTTTGGTATTCCCCTTTCTAGTTTTTTTAAATTTAAAGTTCCTTAATCTCTCCTGTGTCCAGCCCCCTAAGTTCATCATCAGTTAAATGCTAAACCGGGAAAATTTGTTCTGTTTATATGATAGTATTAGGGGGTTTTTTCCCTGCGGCGCTGTATACTCCAGTATGACAACGTTTCGCCCACCAGTGGTTTTTTAAGCCCCAAAAAAACTATTTTGCTTGATAAAGCCACTCTATGGGAAAACGTAGTCAAAAAAAGTATCACATTTTACTGATTGTTTATTTGCCCATAATTTTGTGTTTTAAAACCATTGATCCCCAAAGATCGAATTTCGGTGATGCCCTAAAATGATTTCTGTATAAACTTGAAAGCATTTTAAGATAAATGCCCGAACTGCAGGAGGCCAAGAAAAAGAATACGATGAGAGCAACAGAGCAATGACGACAACTACGAGGTGGCCAGGAGAGACACATGGGGGGAGCAAATTATATTATGGGTGATTTCAATCACAAAGGGGATTGACTGGGAAAACCTGGACCCCCTGGGGGGCCCAACATGGGGAGCCCAAAATGATGGATGTGGTACGGAGAACCTCTGCATCAACATGTTGAGCATACCAAGAAAAGTGAAAGGTTTTTTAACAAAACTAGTCCCCCGAGCTACGGGGTTTTTCCTATGAAAAAGGTTGAGGGAAATCGGCCTACGAAAAGGGGGGCCAGGAGGGGGCAGGGGGGGACATGATAACGACATAAAAATTTCTCGTGGAAAAGACGAGGTGACAAAGACGGGGTGTTCCAGAGATGGGACACAGACCAAGAGGTCACTTTTGGGAAATTGAAGACTCGATGTCAAAAAGGGGTGTTAGGAATATTTTTCTCTGGGTAGTCAGGCCATGGAAAGCTAGAAAGTGATGTGGTGGAGGAGGAACCATACAATTTTTAAAGGGGGTTGATAGGCTCATGGGGGAGGGAGAGAAGGACCTAGTAGCAATCAGCGAAGAGGGGGGGGGCCAGGAGCTGTGACTCGACCCCTGCAACCACAATAGGTAGTACACACACACGCACAACACCACACCCCAAATGAAGGGCGGGGCCCGGAGCTATGACCGACCCTCGCAACCAAAACTAGTTTAGTACACACACACACACACATACAGAGTTCAGGGGGCCGAAGGAAGGAAATGAAGAAAAAGACAGAGAAAAAAAGGTCGAAAATACATCAAGAAGAGGGAGGAAAGACTAAGTTTATAAATTTTCAAAAACAAGGGAATAACGAGGGGGAAGAAATAGGCCCGCCAAAAGATTTTCAAAAAGAAAAAAGTGAGGGGCAGGATCTGCAGCAGAACCATGTCTAAGGGGGAAAAAGCAAAAAAACCCGAGGGTGCACCCAAAATCGTGACAGAACGAGAACAGAACGACAAAAAAAATGGGAGACAGGATACAAAGCAAAGGGACAACAAAGGGATACAAGGCAGAGTCAGGCGGGGCAAACGAGTCAGGGGAACAAAGCATAACCACCCGGATCCCCCGACCCAAACATATCCCCCCAAAAAAAACCCCATCCACATCACGTCCCACCCCAACAGTAAACTCCCTAGACCCTTCCCAAATTTCCACTCCCCCACTCCCATAAAACCCCCCCCCCTCGAATACGGTATTGGGAAAAAAAACTTGAAGGGATGGGACACAAAAATTATGGAATTGAAAATAAGTGGGGGGGAGTGGGACGAGAGATCAGGAGGCATCACCAAAATTAAAACTCACGGAAAGTTTAAAAGGGAAAAATTTCTTCGGCACAGAGGGAATGGAAAGTCTGGGAAGTGATGCAGTGGAGGCAGGAACCTTCATAACTTTAAGAAGAGGTATGATAAAGCCTGGGAGGAAGGTACATAGATGAACAGTGAAGAGACGGGCCAAGAGCTGTGACTTGACCCCTGCAAAAACCCCAAAATAGGGAGTACAACTAATGATAACACACACACACAAAAAATAGGGGGAGCAAATTATAGTATGGGGGACTTCATCGCAAGGGGATTTATGGAAAACCGGAGCCCCCGGGGTCCCGAAACATGGGAGCCAAGATGTGGTGTGGTTACTGGAAAAATTCGCTCAACTGTTAGAGCTCTACCAGAGAGAGAGGGGGAGGATGAAACCCGCAAGCTGGACCTTGTATTCCCTTTAGTGTTTGGACATTAGGAATCAGTAAGAAAGGCCCTGGGGGCTGTGACATGTGGTTAGGTGCTTGGAAAATAATTTTAGCTCCAAGTGGAGAGGAAACAGGAAAAGGGGATCACTAAGTTTTTATATGCAAGGTCTGGGGAAATATCAGGAGGGATTTGGGGGGAAACACCCGGGAAAAAAAACAAGTTTTAATTGACAACCCCAAAGGGTTTCCGGGGGGGGAAAATCCTGTGTACAAACCTATAAGTTTTATGACAAAGGGGAAGAATAAGACAAGGAGAGAGGGGTTTGGGCGACTGCATTTTTTTGGACTGCAAAAAGGTGCCTTCCTC
>NW_026470264.1:0-12132 GCF_026875155.1 Cherax quadricarinatus | reverse complement strand
CTCCTCCATTTAAAACTCTCCCTCCTTTTTTTTAACGAAAAATCCATTGTTCTCTAGCTTTTTTAACTTGTAATCTCACTCCAAAACTTTTTCTTATTTTCAACAAAATTTTTGATAACACTCACCCATCTCCATTTGCTCTCTTTTTTACATTGCTTCCCCTCCTTAACCTCTCCTTTTTCCCCAATACTCTTCCCTCCTTGCTCACTTCTACTTTGTAAAAACTTCTGAAATGCTAATTTTTTCTCCCTTACTACTCTCTTTACATCATTCCACAAACTTCTGCTGAACACTTAACACTACATTTTTAAAACCCAAACCCCATACCATTCACCCCTTTGCCTATGCCTCATTACCCCACATCCTCCAATAGCTTTTTATATCTTACCCAAAACTCCTCCTCTTTTATTTATAAACCTTCCCCCTTTTCCCTTCCTTGGGATTTTCTATTCTCCTTGTATCCCATTCTCCCTTTTTATCCAGTTACAAACAACTAAAAGTGATCTGAATATCGTGGCCCCTCTAAAACATGACTCCGAAGCACCAACAGCTTTTATCTACCAAACATAATCCAACAAACACTGTCTTTCGCCCTACATCAACTTATACTTATTTTTCCTCTTTTTCTTAAAAAAAATTACCTATAACAAACCCCTTTTATACAAATTCAAAAACAAAAGGCTCCCCTTACATTTACACCTGGGACCCTAAACTACCTACCCACCCTCTCAAAATTTTCTCCATTTAGCATTTAGGGCCCCCTACCACAATTTCTTCTCACTGGGGTTTAAAGGCTCCTATACATTCACAACACTCCCAAAATCTCCTCTCTCCTCTGGTTCCCCTTTTTCCCCCAGGGGCAACACGCTTATTATGACCCACTTCTCGCATCCAACCTTTACTTTAATCACATAATTCTTGAATTTACACATTGATATTCTCTTTTCTCCTTCCATAACTGATCATTTCAACATAACTGCTACCCCTTTCCTTAGCTCTAACTCTCTCAGATACTCCAGATTTAATCCCATTTATATATATATATATATTATATATATATATATATATATATATATATATATATATATATATATATATATAATATCAACAACACTGCGAATAGCCGAGGATTCCAACCCATGTTGTTTTGGGACGCCTCATGGTGAGCGAAAATCACACGACGCTCTAAACAACAGGACCACGCATTCCTACAGGAATCAAGCAGTCGGCAGAGCTAGATGTTTTATCTTGATCCGAGGACATACGGTGGTGTAGGTGCCTCTGAGCTGATATTATTCTACTCCCCGTTTGGTGAACTAGCCTCCACGAGCAGTATTTTATTTGATTGTGACCATGAATGAGTGGAATTGAATCAAAACAACATTGGAACTACCGGAAGGTGGGGGGGGGGGGGGGGGGGGGGGGGGGGAGGGGAGCGAATTCGACACATGTTGTTTTGGCCCACCTCATGGTGAGTGAAAACCACATAACACTCTAACATAGAGAACCATGCAATCCTAAGTAATCAAGCATCCAGCAGAGCTAGATGTTTTACCTTGATCCGGGTACATACGGATCAAAGTAAAACATCTAGCTCTGCTGGAAGCTTGATTCTTGTAGGACTGTGTGATCCTATGGGTTAGAGCGTCATGTGGTGTTCGCTCACCATGAGGTTGGGCAAAAACAACATGGGCTCGAATCCTCGGCTAGTCACAGTGTTGTTATTGACTCATTACCACTCGTTTATGACCGTTCAAAGACCACAACAATGTATCTACCGTATCTACAGAAAAATGTAGAAAAGAGGTGTAGGTGGAAATGGAGAGGAATGGAGCTGTGAGGCCCAGGCACCATCTACCCATCATAACAAGGATTCAACATCCAGACAATTCTCTTCAAATCGCTTGTTCACTCTAGGCTCGAGTTCTGCTGTACACTAACTGACCATTTCAAGGCACACTGGAAAGTGTACAGATAACTTTCATGGCACACATAAGTACGATAAGGCACCTAAATTACTGGAAACGGTTGAAGTTCCTTGATTTGTATTCCCTGGAATGCAAGCGAGAGATACATGATAATATACACTTTGAAAATCCTAGAGGGATTACTGCCACACTTGCACACGAAAATCACTCCCTATGAAAGCAAAAAACTCGGCAGGAGATGCAACATTCCCCCAATGAAAATCAGGGGCGCTACGAGTACACTGAGAGACAACACAGTAACTGTCAGGGGTCCAAGGCTGTTCAGCTGCCTCCCAGCATACATAAGGGGGATTACCAATAGACCCCTGGCTGTCTTCAGGAAGGCACTGGGCAGGCACGTAACATCAATAACTGATATGCGGGGCTGTGGTTCCTTACGTCAGTTTGCATGCGGCCAGCAGTAACATCCTGGTTGATCAGACCCTGATCCACCCCAAGGCCTGGTCTCAGACAGACAGGGCCACGGGGGCGCTGACCTCCGAAACCCTCTCCAGGCATACTCCAGGTATAAAGGGAACCGGGACAAAATACATTGTAAAAATTATAGGGGAATAAGTTTACTGAGTATACCAGGTAAAGTAAATGTTAAGGTTATTATTGAAAAAATTAGAGGTAAGGCGGAGAACAAGAATGCAGATGGGCATGAGACTTTAAAATGGGTAGGGATGTGAAGATGAAGTGTTCGCACTGACACATATGTGGACAGTATTTAGGTAATACTTGCGATTTTGGATTAAATAGCAACGCTCTTGTCGAATAACGCAGGCAAAAATTTCTGTATGCAATATTGTCACAAAAATCATTCTGAATATAACGAAAAAAAATATATTACATTGTGTTTGTTTATTATTAAATTATTGTAAACATATCTAAAATATATTTAAATAGATTAGGCTAAATTAAAATGCGCTTGTTATAATAGGGTTAGGTAAGTTGTCTAAGGTTTTTGTGGTACAAAATTATTAATTTTTGCATTAACATAAATGAAAAAAATATATATCTTTAAATGTATAAGAGAAAATTTTAGGACTTAATTTTAAATGAGTTCTTGCTAATTGACCAATTTTACCTATTCAGCTCAACATATATCAACCCTCTGCTGTAATCTTGCAGCAACCCAGTGGGATCTGCTTGTGAGTAATGTTAACTACTTAACAAATACCTGTACTAATACTTTCTTTGGTTTGCTTTATAGGTGAATAATATATCGACTGAACGTTAAGAAGCTTCCAGTGTAACTTTTTGCTACTAAAATAAAATTTGAGGCTACAAAATAGTTTCTGCTCCCAGCAACAGGAAAGCTTTCCAGAAAACCTCTTATGGAGATAAAAATTAGTCTATTTTTGAGAAAAGTTTATATTAAAATACAAATGAAAAGCCTATCGTGGATCGACAAGGATATTCCCACGAGAACACATTACCACTACTAAACTGATAAGATTATTTATTATTATTCGTGACAATAATGATACATTTATTACTCTGATTCTTGTGGCTATGAGCCTCTAATAAAATAAGTTATTTTGACAGCAGGAAAGATAGACTTTCTTCTGATGGTTACTTTTCTATTGCAGTGAATAAAAAGCAAAATTAAAAAAAAAAAGTGTTGTACCAGCAAACAGATAAAGTAAATCTCTTTCAGGAGTGAATCAGATGATTTATAAGAGAAAAATTTTCCCAGGTGTAATACAGACAACAGTAGTCATCCGTCTCGAAGTGATGCACAGAGAGCAGCTAGCATCCTTCTACACGTGATGACAAGACAAAAATTAAGAATCGTTCCTGAGTGTCCTGCAGACAGCAGTTGGGAACCCTTCCTAATGATATACAGCAAACAATAGTTAACATTCTATAGATAAATCAAAAGCATCAGCAGGAAACGTTCCCCAAATGAAGTACTGTCATCTGTACACATCATTCCATTAGAAATAAGACGTCTGTCTCATAACAAAGGGCGGTGCAGTGTTTTCAAAATTTCATCTTTTGAAGAAGCTTGCAGAAATCTTATTGTAAAGGAGCATTCAGTAGTATTTAGCTCATATAACATGAAAGAAGTGGTAACAATAAGGTTCAGCGATTACATTACATTCAAGTGGAATCCATATTCGCGACCGTCGTTTTGGAATCCACGTTCCCTATTCACTTCTGGTCTCTCGCTCCAGCGATTTCCATAATAGTGAAGTAATTCAATTTGCTCCAGCTGTTTGTAACTCTGGCTTCAAGGTGGATAACAAAGTGGGAAGACGTCCCTTCCAGCAGCATTGTATGAGTTCTTGCCATTCTAGACGCTGCTGTCACCTCCAGCACTTGAAGTTTTTCACCTAAAATCATTTCCGCTTGGGTAGATATCCAGTGGCTTTGTTACCAGGGAAAGTTAATGAGGCCAGTCGGCTCAGTCATGACTTTCTATGAGATTTTTTATATTAATTATTATTTATACGGTCAGTTGCCTAATTCTATAAAAAATATTTTATCTTTCGCATTTATTATATATGTGTTAGATTATGAATTGGTGGATTAAAAGGTTGAAGGGTAGGCATTTACGATGCATATGTTTATAGACGGACAACGGATAAATCAGATCATTATCTAGTTATAGCTACAGATAGAGTAAGAGGTAGATGAGACAAAAGGAAAATGGCAACAGTAAGAGAGAGGTGAAAGTTTTTAACTAAGGGAGGCGGAAGTTAGGGTGAGATGTAGGCAACTATTGGTAGAAAGGTGGGGTAGTGCAAGTATAGGTAGTAGGGGGGTTGAAGAGGGATGGGATAGTTTTAAAAATGCAGTATTAGAATGTGGGGCAGAAGTTTGTGGCTATAGGAGGGTGGGTGCAGGAGGAAAGATGAGTGATTGGTGGAATGATGAAGTAAAGGGTGTGATAAACGAGAAAGAGGTAGCTTATGAGAGGTTTTTACAATGCAGAAGTGATATAAGAAGGGAAGAGTATATGGAAAGTAAAAGAAAGGTGAAGAGAGTGGTGAGAGACTGTAAAATGAGAGCAAATGGGAGAGGCACTGTCCAATAAATTTGCTGAGAATAAGAAAATTTTTTGGAGATAAACAAGCCTAGGGAGCGAATAGATTTATCAGTTCAAAACAAAGTAGCGGAGTTAGCAGGTGGGGAGCTGGAGGTATTGGGTAGATGGCAGGATTATTTCGAGGAACTTTTAAGTGTCGATGAAGAAAGGGAGGCAATAATTTCATGCACTGGCCAGGGAGGTATAACATCTTATAGGAGTGAAGAAGAGCAAGATGTGAGTGTGGGGAAGGTGCGTGAGGCATTACATAGAATGAAAAGTGGTAAAGCAGTTGGAACTGATGGGAGCATAACAGAAATGTTAAAAGGAGGAGGAGATAGTGTTGGAGTCGTTGGTATTTTTGTTTAATGTATGAAAGAGCGTGTATAATTCCTATATTTAAAGGGAAGGGGGACATAAGAAAGTGTAAAAATTATAGGGTAATAACTTTACTGAGTATACCAGGTAAAGTGTATGGTAGGGTTATTAATGAAAGAATTAGAGGTAAGACAGAGAGCGAGGAGGCTTTAGAATGGGCAGAGGATGTTAACATTGAAACATATATGTTAACAGTATTTAGATAAAGGTATTGAAGTTTTCATTGCATTTATAGATTTAGAATAGGCATATGATAGAGTGGATAGGTAAGCAAAGTTGCAGATGTTGCATGATTATTGAATAGGTAGTAAGTTACTAAATGAATGCTCTAAAGAGATTTTAATGAGAATAGTGATTCTGAGGTTAGGGTGTGGAGGAGAGAGGGAGATTACTTCTGAGTAAAAGTAGGTCTTAGACAGGGATGAGTAATGTTTCCATAGTTTATTTAACATATTCATAGATGGGGTTGTAAAAGAAGATGGGTGGAATTATATTTAGGAGAATCAAATACAAAATGTGAGTTGACACAGTTACTCTTTGCAGATGATAATGTGCTTTTGGGGGATTATAAATAAAAGTTGCGAAGGTTAGTTGACGAGTATTATTGAAAGAAAAATTGGGAGGGGTTCGTTGAGATATCTGTGGGGACAAAGAACGTTATCCATGGAGGCAAAGAAGGGAAAGTACGAGTGTATAGTGGTACCAACACACTTACATGGATGTGAAGCATGTGTTGCAAATGCTGCAGCGAGGAGGCACTCGAGGCATAAAGATGTCGTGCATAAGGGCAATGTGTGGTGTAAATATTATGCAGAGAATTCGAAGTTTAGAAATTAGGAGGAGGTGTAGAGTCATTAAAATTATTTATCAGTGGGCTGAAGAGGGGCTGTTAAGGTGGTTTAATCAGGGAAGGGGTCATCCCCGAGAAGGTTGGAAAGAGGGGATAAAGGAGGTTTTGTGCGAGAGGGGCTTTGACCTCCATCAAGCATGTGTGAGCATGAGTGAATGGAAACGAATGGTTGTTGGGACCTGACGAGTTGTTGGAGTGTGAGCAGGGTAATATTTTGTTTAGGGGTTCAGGGAAATCGGTTAGCTGGACTTGAGTCCTGGAAATGGGAAGTATAATGCCTGCACTTCAAACGAGGAGTTTGAGATATTGGCAGTTTCGAGGGACGTCTAAGCCATTGTATCTAAGTGCCTCTGCAAAGACAGTGATTATGTTTGAGTGATGGTGAAAATGTTGAATTACATTCAAAGTTTTTTCTTTCTCTTTGGGTGTTTCTATTTGGGCCACCCTACCTCAGTAGAAAACGGCCCGTATTCTCTCTCTCTCTCTCTCTCTCTCTCTCTCTCTCTCTCTCTTCATATATTATATATTTTATATATATATATATATATATATATATATATATATATATATATATATATATATATATATATATATATGTCGTGCCGAATATGTAAAACTGGTCAATTAGCAACAAACTCATTTAAAATTAAGTCATTTTTAAAATTTCCTCTTATACGTTTAAAGCTATATTTTTTATTAATGTTAGTATAAATTTTTTTAATTTTGCTCCAAAAAGAATCTTAGAAAACTTACCTAACCATATTATAACAAGAACAATTTATTTTAGCCTAACCCAACTAAATATATTTTAAATTCGTTTACAGTAATTTAATACTAAACAAACACAATCAAATATATTTTTTTCGTTAGGTTCAGAATGATTTTGGCGAAATTATTGCATACACAAATTTTCACTTGTCCAATATGGCAAGATGAGCGTTGCTATTTAAGCCAAGATCGCAAGTTCTGCCTATTCGGCACGACATATATATATTATATATATATTATATATATATTATATATATATAAATATATATATATATTTATTGTTACAACAAACGAGTGGTATTGATCAATAACAACAGTGCGACTAGCCAAGAACTTGAGCCCATGATGATTTGGCCCACTTCATGGTGAGTGAAAATCACATGATGCTCTAATCCACACGACCACCAAATCCTATAAGAACCAAGCACCAAACTGGGTGCTTGATTCTTATAGGATTTGGTTCTTGCAGGATTTTGCACCCTAGCTTGGCTGGGTGCTTGGTTTTTTTAGGATTGCCTGGTCCTGTGTGCTAGAGCGTCATGGGTTTTCACTCACCATGAGGCGAGCCAAAGCAGTATGGGTTCGAATCCTTGGCTAGCCACAGTGTTGTTATTGTTCCATACAGCTTGTTCGTGGTCACAATAATATAAAATATTGGATATCAGCCGCTTATGTTATCGGCCAACTCGGTGATCTGCCGGATTTTCGGCGCCCGGTTATCGGCCGTTTGGGACGCGTTCGTCCACCGGATGGGGCCGCTTGCGTCAGTTTGGCTGTCTCTCAGTGGCAGAGGAAGCTTCTGCTCATACATCCAAATGTTTCGCTTATTTCCCATTGTAGTTTGTGTTATTTTTGCAGTGCAACTGTGAAATATGTAACCATGGTTTCAAAGAAAGTTCCTGTGGTAATGAAGTGGGAAACACATGGAATTTAAGTGTGACGTGTATACAGGAATGCAGAGAGATAGCAGGCATGCAGGGAGTGTAACAGGCATTGAAGAGGTGTGTTGTAGACATAAAGGTACTGTAGCAGGCATGCAAGGTTGTGTAGCAGGCAGGTAGGGTGTGTAGCAGCATACAGAGAGTGTAGAAGTCATGCAAGAAGTGTAAAGGCATACACGGATGTGTAGAGGCATACAGTGGAGGGTAGGGGCATGTAGGAGTGCAGCATGCATTCAGGGATTGTTGCAGGCATACAGGAAGAGTAGCAGGATGAGGATGTGTAACAGGCATGCAGGAAGAGTAGCAATCATGGAGAAGGTGTAGCAAGCATGCAGGGAGTGTTTAGGCAGCTATGCAGGAAGTGTAGACGACGCAATGTAGGAAGTGCAAGGCATACAGGAATTGTAGCAAGCATGCAGGTAGTGTAGAAAGCATGCGGAAGTGTAGCGAGCATGTAAGAAGGTGCAACAGGCATACAGGGAAGTGTAGCAAGCATGCAGGAAGTGTAGCAAGCATGCAGGAAGTGTAGCAGCATGCAGGAAGTGTAGCGAGCATGCAGGAAGTGTAGCAGCATGCAGGAAGTGTAGCGAGCATGTAGGAAGTGCAACAGGCATACAGGAAGTGTAGCAAGCATGCAGGAAGTGTAGCAAGCATGCAGGAAGTGTAGCAAGCATGCAGGAAGTGTAGCAAGCATGCAGGAAATGTAGCAAGTATGCAGGAAGTGTAGCAAGCATGCAGGAAGTGTAGCAGCATGCAGGAAGTGTAGCGAGCATGCAGGAAGTGTAGCAGCATGCAGGAAGTGTAGCGAGCATGTAGGAAGTGCAACAGGCATACAGGAGGTGTAGCAAGCATGCAGGAAGTGTAGCAAGCATGCAGGGAAAGTGTAGCAAGCATGCAGGAGTGTAGCAAGTATGAGGATAGTGTAGCAAGTATGCAGGAAGTGTAGCAAGCCACAGCTGGAATGTGTAGCATGCACGAGGAAGTGTAGCAAGCACGCGGATGTGGTAGCAAGCACGCAGGAAGTGTAGCAGTATGCAGGAAGGTAGCAAGCATGCAGGATGTGTAGCAAGGATGCAAGGAAGTGTAGCATGCATGCAGGAGTTGTAGCAAGCTTGCAGGAAGTGTAGCAAGAATGCAGGAAGTGTACGCCAAGCAGGCAGGAGTGTAGCCAAGGCATGCAAGGTAGTGTAGCAAGTATGCAGGAGTGTAAGCAAGCAATACAGGAAGTGTAGCAAGCTTGCAGAAGTACAGGCAAGCATGCAGGAAGTGCAGCAAGCATGCAGGGAGGCATAAAGCATGCAGGAAGTGAAGCAAGCATGCAGGAAGTGTAGCAAGCATGCAGGAAGTTGCAGCAAGCATGCAGGATGTGCAGCAGCTTGAGAAGTGCAAGCAAGCATGAGGAAGTGTAGCAAGCATGCAGGAAGTGGCAGCCAAGCTGCCAGGAAGTCGAGCAAGCATGCAGGAAGTGTGCTGGTCCTAGTGGCCACTAAAAGACCAGAAGAAAGATAAGGACATTGTACCTGAAGTCCTTATGGTGGGGATTCCCTTCCAAGCACTAAACCACTCTCCTCTTTCCTCCTCCCTTCCTGCAATTATATTATATAAATTGTAAAAAAACAAATAATTTTTTTGCAGAACATTTTTGTCAGGAATGGATTAATTGTATTATCTTTAATACATATGGGAAATATTATTTCGGTTTTCGGTCTTATCGTTTTTCGGCCGACCTTCTGGAAACGTTTACGGCCGATACCGACGGGTTCACGCTCGTTGAGACTAGTATACCTAACGGGAGGAGACATGAAATTAAGCTAGAGGGCTTCCTTACACAATGTGTGTTTCGGACCAAGGCAACACACCTAGCTTGGGCTGGGTTACTTGTTATTATAGGATTGCATGGCCTCTAGGTTAGTGCTTCATGGGTTTTTGTTCATCTTGTGTGTTTATAGTATATTTATATATATATTTATATATTTTTATTTATATATTTATTAATGTGAGAAAGTGACTGAGAGAGATTTCTTGCTGTTTGTTTATTATTTAATTTTTCGTTAATTTATGTCTATTCTTATTTTTAGTTGGATTAG
The DNA here is from genome assembly GCF_026875155.1 of Cherax quadricarinatus. Classification (NCBI taxonomy): domain Eukaryota; kingdom Metazoa; phylum Arthropoda; class Malacostraca; order Decapoda; family Parastacidae; genus Cherax; species Cherax quadricarinatus. Next base: position 2,104 of record NW_026470264.1, on the reverse strand, counting down.
GTTAAAATTTAATCTGCGCATGTTATATAATGTAGGTAAATTTCTAAGGTTCTTTTTGTTACAAAATTATTAATTCTTTACATTAACATAAATGAAAACTATACATATATTTTTATACGTACAAAAGAAAATTGTAGAACAGAACTAGTTTTAAACGAGATCTTGCTTATTGTCCAGGTTTTACCTATTCAGCACGACATGTGTGTGTGTGTGGGTGTGGTGTTTGTATGCATGTGTTTCGTACTAAATAAGCGAAACTTTACGAATTCGCTAAATTCTAATAAATTATCACTTTTAAAAAAATATTTTCTTTTATAAAATTGATAGCTATTTTTTTCATAAACTATGATATAATTTTTTTATCGATTGGACCAAATAACTTAGAAACCTACCTAATTTCCCTAAATTTGTTCAGCTAAATTCATTTATATATTTCATTGGTCAACTTAAATATTTAATATTACTTTATCACACACACACACACACATACACACACATACACACACATACACACACACACACACACACAACACACACACACACACACACATACACACACACACACACACACACACACACACACACACACACACACACACAGGTATGAGGAACTTCTGCTGCAAGGTTTCAGTGGACTGAGAATGGCAGGGAATTAGTAAAAGAAATAATTGAATACGTAACAACATAATGCAGGCTGGCAGAGGAAAGGTTTGCTCCCAAGGGCAATAGAAATAATGTGAAGACCAAAGCAAGTCCTTGGTTTACCCAAAGGTGTAGGAAGGCAACAGCTATGTGCATCAGAGAATAGAAAAGGTACAGGAGGCAAAGGAAATAAAGAGACTAGTCGAAGAGCCAGAAAGTGTATGCACAGATAAGGAGGGAGGCCAGCCGACAGTACGAAAACGACAGAGCATCGAAAGCCAAGTATGACCGAAAATGCTGTATAGCCACATTAGGAGAAGGCAACAGTCAAAGACCAGGTGGTCAGGCTGAGGAAAGGAGGTGGGGAACTCGTAAGAAACGATCAAGAGGTATGTGAGGAGCTCAACATGAGATTTAAGGAAGTATTTACAGTGGAGACAAGAAGGCCTCTGGGTGGACAGAACAGAGGGGGACGCCAACAAGGAATATACCAACATACACAAAACTGAGGGGAAGGTGAAAAAGCTTCTAAGGGACCTTGATACCTCAGAGGCAATGGGAACAGACAACATCTCAACGTGGGTCCGTAGAGAGGGGCAGAAATGCTGCATGTGCACTAACCACAAACTTCAACACATCCCTTGAAACTGGGCAACTAACTGAGGTATGGAAGACGGCAATGTAGTACCCTTATTAAAAAAGGAGACAGAAAAGAGGAATTAAACTATAGACCAGTGTCACTGGCGTGTATAGTATGCAAAGTCATGGAAAAGATTATCAGGAGGAGAGTGGTGAAGCACCTGGAACGGAACAAGAGTAAAACGCCAACCAGCACACCATTTATGGAAGGCAAATCCTGTGTCACAAACGTAACGAAGTTTTATGATAAAGTTACATAAGTAAGACACGAGAGAGAGGGGTGGGTTGATTACATCTTCTTGGACTGCAAGAAGGCCTTCGACACAGTTCCTTACAGGAGATAAGTGCAGAAGCTAGAAGATCAGGCACGTATAACAAGAAGGGCACTGCAATGGATCGAAGAATACGTGACAGGGAGGCAACAATAAGTCATGGTACGTGACGAGGTATCACAGTGGGCACCTGTGACGAGCGGGGTCCCACAGGGGTCGGTCCAAGGACCAGTTCTATTTCTGGTATATGTGAATGACATGATGGAAGGGTTAGAGTCAGAAGTGTCCCTGTTCGCAGATGATGTGAAGTTAATAAGGAAAACTAAATCAGATGAGGATCAGGTAGGACTTCAAAGAGACCTGGAGAGGCTGGAAACCTGGTTCAGCAACTGGCTTCTCGAATTCAACCCTGCCAAATACAAAGTCATGAAGATCGGGATGGGCAAAGAAGACCGCAGACGGAATATAGGCTAGGTGGCCAAAGACTGCAAAACCCCGCTCAAGGGGAAAGATCTTGGGGTGAGTAAACAGCCAGCATTCTCGGAACAAAA
>NW_026470263.1:0-11747 GCF_026875155.1 Cherax quadricarinatus | reverse complement strand
ATTTTTAACATGAAATTTACATTTGTACTAAAAATAACAAGGGGAAAAATGATAAATAAAAATTAACAGCATAACACTTCCCTTTATTGGAGTTTTCTTAGTGTATGGGGATGGAGGGGGAAAGAGAGAGTGGATTGTTTTATAGTTTGGAAGGGGAACCCCCTTCCATAAAACCCTCAGGTACATTTGCTTTTCTGGGGTTGCTTCTTCTCTGTTTTTTAATCCCACTGGGGCCACTTGGAGTCACTGGAGTCCTGTCTCCAAAAAAACTGTGGAGAGAGCTCTGTTTTGGGCCCTTTTAACATTTCCTAAAAGGGCCCCCCAAGATTTGTACGGGTCATGTTGCAACCCTGGTTTACAACAACCTTGTTAGGGTGAAGTTTCTAATAAAGCTTTCCATCTTCCCCCAATAGAAAAAATCTCTTTAATTTCTGAAGAAGGCCCCTTTTCCCATCTCTCTTCCTCCTCCTCGCGCAGATTCTGAGCTGCGATGTGTTTGTTTCACAAATAAATGAAGTATAAGAGTATTCCTGCAAATTTTTCATTTACCACACCAAAAATAACTTCTAACCCCTTTCTTCCTTGGGTGTTTCCCCATTTTTGTCGCATGTTACTCCCTTTGCAACAACAGCATCCTTTTTTAATTTTTCTTGGCCATATGGAACATAGGTTGTGTGGGTTTCTTAAAAATCCGGGGACGTTCGGCCACACTTGTACCCTTTTATTGTTCATGATGGTTTTCAAAATTAAATCGTTTTTCTCACCTTCTTTACCCAGGCTTGGCCTGGAGCTTTCTTTGGGGCCATGGTAGCTTATTTGTATTGCAAGCATAAAAAAAATGGAAAATTATGAAAAATTTTTCTGGAGCACGCGAGGGGGCCCTTTCCCACTGGAAACAATGCCGGGGGCTGCTGCCCCGGGGCCCCCGCCGTGGTACGCGTCCCGGACGAACTACAAATGCGAGTCAACCCATGAAAGCGAGTCCACGTTTTTTACGAAAATACCCCTTGATTGGCGAATTTTTACGATTGCCCGGGAAATCGAAAAAACGGGGGACCACGTATTGGGGTTTTTTGGGGTTGAAATTAGGTCCTTGGTTGCAAGCCTAGGTCTGCCCGACTAAAGTATTTTTATCCTGTGTGCAAAAAACTTTTTTGGCTGGATTGGTTTATGGAGTTAGTGATACTTAGGTGGTTATTGAAAAGGGGGATTTTTTTTATATCGGTCTGTAAGTGACCCAGTATTGTTCATGGTAAAAATATCAAATTTTTCATGAAATGTTTGTATAACAAATTTATATGAATTATGTATTGTAGGGATAGGAAAACCCCATTTCCCAGAAACTATATCAGGGTTTCTAGTTAAACAGGTGTATACTGGGAACCCCCTAAGACATTTTAAAGTTTGCTTTGACCCAGAGATAACAAACCTACTAGAAAGGAAAGTACATGGATTTGCTTTGAAATCTGGGGAAAACAGTCCAATACTTACATAGATCATGAAGCAAAAAAAACCCTAAATAGGTAGATGAAGAGAGAGAAACCAAAGCAATGTAACTCAGTAGGCCAGATTGGTAAATTAAATTTCAACAATCAAAAAAACTGATTTGAAAAAACATAAACAAGGCTACAGTAGAAGATTCCTGGGGAACTGCCCTAAACAATGAATGACACCCAACTGTATGAAGAAGCACATAACTCTGGTAAAATATGTCTTTGAGAACACTAAAAACTGGTCTTGTCAAAGATTTAAGAAAAAGGGGAAACGGTTGTGGAATGTTTAATGCAGAGGAATGTGCAAAAAAAAGAAATGTACATAAAAGAATTTTTCTGATGTAGAACAAAAAACCTAAGTCATTACCCCGATAAAAACACGAAGGGGAACAAAAGAGGCATTAAAAAAAATTAAGAAGTATCCTAATTTTTTTTCATGTGTGCAGAGTCATGTAAAAAGCTTCTTACAATTTGATGCTTACTTAAAGTTTTTCATGGTAAAAGAAAGACATAAGAAAAACCATCATGTATCAGTTTTAAAATACCCTTTCACGCTAGAGATTTGAAGCCCGGGGTAATTTTTTTCATAAAACCCCCGCAGACCCTCAAGCCCTGTGGCCCTCAGAGGAAAAAAATGCTCCAGTACCTGGTTTTTTTCAGAAATTATGCAAATTATGGTTGCATGATACTCAATTTACTTGGAAGAGGAGCTTAGATTCAGGAAAATGTTAGAGCCAGCAGAGTGAAGACAAAATTATCCCCAGAAAATTTTTTAAAAGGGTTGCTGGGCACCATTTTTGGATAATTTGCCCTTCACACCCCAAAGTCATTGTAGATTTAGAGTGGGAAAGTAATGGCTGTCACAACAAGAAAAATATGAGAAAGTGGAGGCTTGGGGAAGGGGGAAAGGGGCAACTACAAGGATTTTGAAAAGGGTTTAGCAATTGTGCCTTGGAATGGTAGCCAGAGGCGAGGTTGGGGTTAGGCTAGATTACAGGAAAAGTATGTGAATTTTTAATACAGATTCAGGGGTAGTAAGTAAAAAAAAACCCAGTCTTTGTAAAAATTTTCATTGAAAAGTAATAAGAGCAGTCATTGTTTTGTATCATCTTTTGGGGGCCTTGCTAAAAAGAAGCAAAAAGTCACTTTTGTAAAAAAAGAAAAAAAATAATCAGTGTCATCAAATTTTCCAGTAGGAAATTTGAAAAACTGTTTATGGTGATAAATTTCTGTTGCTTTCATATGTGAAGAATAAAGAATTAAAAAAAGTACAGTGTGATACGAATGAGACAGGATCACAAAAAAACAAAAGGGGAAAAGAAAATGCTTATGAAAAATTTGCCCAATGGTGTCATTTTAGTGGCCAAGTGTGGCGGTGCTGTAAAAGCCAGGAAAATGAAAGGTGGAATAGGATTTTTCAAAACAAAAAATTGACCATTTTACTGAGGGGCCCTTTCAAATTAACAGTGCTTTTATGACACAAAAATTTTTCAAAGCATCAGGGAAATGAGTAGAAAATGTTGGAGCCCCATATACTTTTTTTTTTTCTAATTCGCAGCCTTTCCCCCCAAGACATGTGCCCCAAAAAAAAAGAAACGTTTTCTCAAACTCACCCCACACTGTTTCCCAGAGGTGTCCCGCACGCAGTTAAAAAACGCAACTTTAAACCCCCCTTCAGTGTGCGGGCACTTTATTCCCCCTCCGACCTCCCGGTTTCCCCAAATTTTATAATGTTATTTTGCTCACATCCCAACAAATGTCAAGTAAAAAAAAACCATTGTCTCCACTTGCTCCTACAAAACCGCAAAATGCGTTGCGGGAAATACAAGCCCCTCTTATGCAAAACCACCTTTACCTCTTCCCCCCCCTGGGTTGCCCCTACCCGCCTTCCTTCCCCCAAAAATTTATTTGCTTCCACGTTTTTCTGTTTTATTACCTCTCTAATGCCAAACCACCTCAAAAACCCTTCTACCCCTTGGAAAATATTTTTAGTAACCCCACCCCCCTTTAAATTTCCAAATTTTTGGGATTTTTGATAATATTACACCACACTTTGCCCTCAGAATGACTCTATCCCTCTATTTTTCTCGTTGTTAAAACATTCCCCACATGTGCTTATATCTAAAAAACCCCAGGAATTCTAGGCCTGTTACCCTGGGTGTAAAGGGAGAAAAAATAAACAGCAGAAAATTTTGATTTATATTTCCTTTACCAAGTAAGAACAAAAGAGTACCTTATCCCTTTTTCAACATAGTATTGTGATGCACGGGAAGCAAAGGCAGAATAGATGCCCCTAGAGAGCAACCGTGCTTCAACAGCTCTAGAATGGAAATGACAAAGGGGGACAGGCGGGTTTTGGTGCCCACAAACCCTGTATTGCCAAAAAAGATCTCTCATTGTGAACTGGGTATGACGAACAAAGGGGCCCATTGTTTTACCTAGTACCGGTTCAGGTTAGGGGGCATAGTTTCATGAGGGTGTATACTGTGTGAAAAAAAGTTTTACTCTTTTCATGCCCCAAAATCCTATAAAACATTGGCTTAAATTAATCTATACATTCCCCCTCTCTATCTTGGTAACGTCCTTTTTTCTCCACAGATCTTCAATGCACCCCCTAGTTTTCCCCCCCATAAAACTGTGATTTACCCTTTCTTTCATAGCCTATTGCTGACAGTCCACTCCCCAAAAATTTTGAATATATTCATTTTCCTACTCCCCCCCTCCAAATTTTATCCAACCTTTCTTCTAATTTTTTTTTGTTATCCCTTCACCTTACTCATTTTATGTTCATTTTAAATTTCCCTTTTTTTTACCCATCCTTTCCAATTGGTAACCAACCCCTTGTTATCAGAATCTCCCCAAAAACCAATTCTCAGCAAAAAACAACTGTGAAAATCCCATTTGTGTTAGATTCTTCATTTTTTATCCACACCTCTTTCCAACATCCAAGCATTCACTTTCGTTTCATCCCCCTTTTTTAAAAAAATTGAACAACCCTGGTGACATCCCCACATCCTTTTCAAGGAATCTTTTATGGGAAAAATCTCCCCCTCTCTAGTACTCTAAACCCGAGCCACTATTTTCATAAAAACTTCACTGCTTCGTAGCCTACCACCTTTCCCCTACTTTGCAACTCTGCCCCATTACCCCCCCTTCCCCATATAGGCCTTTTTCCAAACCCATAAAAGTAAAAAAAACCTCTTTATCTTATATAAATATGTTAACCTTTTGCTTTTTCTGTATATACTTGGTTTCACATCCCCCTTTCCCTTTCCCAAAGCTCCTTGTTCTTGGGATCCTGTTGTCGTATTTAATTTTTCAATAATAACTCTACCATAATTTATCTGAATACTCAGCAGGTGATTCCCATAATTTTTGTATCTCTTTGGCCCTTTGCCTTTAACAAAAGGATATGCACACCCCCTGCCAGTCACTAGGTACCTTACCTTTATTTTTCATTATTAAATAAAAGCACCAACCATCCAAAAAATATATCCCCACCCGCTTTTTATAATTTCTGTTTTTAAACCCCCAATTCCCGTTGTGACCCGTCTATTTACCCCCTCATCACCCCCCCCACACTACAAATGGTCTTCCTCCCCTAATTATATTATACCCCTTTGGACAGCGCCGAAAACACAGCTTCCCCATCTTATCAACATTAGCAGTTCCTCGAATTTCCCCCTTTTTCCCAATACCTTAACTTCTGTCTGATAACTTCCTCGCCCTTTTTTTTAACTTCAAATCCCTGCATTCCCTGGCTTTCAAATTATTAATCTCACACCAAAAACTTTTTCTTATTCTCGACAAAAATTTTTTGATAGTATTCATTCCTTGTCTTTGCTTTTTATTTGCGGTTGCACCACTTCCCTTAAACCCCTCCTTTTCTCTCCATTACTCCTTCCCCCTTTATCACTTCTACTTTTAAAACCTTTTATATTAACTTTTTCTCTTACTACTCTTTAAAATCATTCCCCCATCCTGTTTTTCTTTCCCCCCCTTTATCCATTTCCCGTAACCCCCAAAATTCTGCTGAACAACTACAGCTCATACAAAAAAGTAGGTTTTTTTAGAGAAACCACACCAGCATGGCTGTGGGGGCTTGTCAAGTCCCTCATTTAATGGGAAGAGAGAGGGATACTTGAAGGCCTGGTTCTCAAACTGTTCACTGCAATAATACTTTTCTGGAAAATTAGGAAGGTGTTTAATAAATCCTGTGGGGGAAACAGGGTGTGCAGTCACACAGAATAAAGTGTTTAAAACTCACATCCTATACTCGAAAAAACCCCAACACTGATGGATATTAGAAATACTGCTGGGAAGTTAGGGTGAAGAAATTTTGGTTTGACACCCCTTTACTCCTGCAAATACGGTAGCCCTTTCCCACTACCTGCATGTAACAGGTAGACCTCCCTCCTCCCTGCATGTAACAGATAGACCCCCCTTGCTACCTGCATTGTAACAGGTAGACCTCCCTCACTACCTGCATGTAATGGGTAGACCTCCCTCGCTACCTGCATGTAACAGGTAGACCTTCCTCACTACCTGCATGTAACAGATGGGCCCTCCCTCACTAACCTGCATGAAAACAGGTAGACCTCCCTCACTCTTAGTGTCTGATCACCCAGATTGTGATAGGTATGTAGGCATCTGGGCTACTATCACCAAGAGTCTGGTTGACCAGGTTGTCATCAGGAAAACATGGCCTCAGGCATAACTATTAAAGGTAAAGGAACCTTTACTATCGGTTAAATTTGTTAGAAGCTTCACATTTTTCCAAACATCTTTCAAATAATGAAAATTTGAAGAAGAAAACAAATGATGCTGTCCCAGGATACAGTCTTGGCTCAGTAGAGAAGTAATAACCTTAGGATATGTGCAGTCTTACACACAGTAATATCCCCAGGATATGTGCAGTCTTACAGTAATATCCCTAGGATATGTGCAATCTTATACACAGTAAAGCCCCAGGATATGTGCAATCTTATGCAGTAATACCTTCAGGATATGTGCAGTCTTACACACAGTAATATCCCCAGGATATGTGCAATCTTTTTTTTTTGGGGTCACCCTGCCTCGGTGGGAGACGGCGGCTTGTTGAAAAAAAAAAATGTGCAATCTTAGTAATATCCCCAGGATATGTGCAGTCTTACACACAGTAAATAACCCCAGGATGTGCAATCTCACACACAGTAATAACCCAGGATTGTGGAGTTTTACACACAGTAATAGCCCCAGGATATGTGCCATCTTACACAGTAATAACCCCAGGATATGCATTTCTTACAGTAATAGCCCCGGGGATATGTGCAGTCTTACACAGAAATATCCCAGGATATGGTGTAGTTTTACACACAGTAATAATCCAGGATATGTGCAGTCTTACACACAGTTAATACCCCCAGGATATGTGCAGTCTTAACACACTAATACCCTCAGGATATTTTGCAGTCTTACGTAATACCCCCAGGATATGTGAAATCTTACACACAGAAATAACCCCAGGATATGTGAAAGGTCTTACCGCATTAATAGCCCCAGGATTTGTGCAGTCTTACACACAGTAATAACCCCAGGTTTATGTGCAGTCTTACACACACTAATACCCTCAGGATATGTGCAGTCTTACAGTAATAGCCCCAGGATATGTGAAATCTTACACACAGTAATAACCCCAGGATATGTGCAGTCTTACATTAATAGCCTCAGGATATGTGCAGTCTTACACACAGTAATAACCCCAGGATATGTGCAGTCTTAAACACAGTAATACCCTCAGGATATGTGCAGTCTTACACAGTAATCCCTCGGGATGTGTGCAGTCTTACACAGTAAAAAACCCAGGATATGTGCAATCTTACACACAGTAATAACCCCAGGATATGTCAGTCTTACACACACAAATACCCTCAGGATATGTGCAGTCTTACAGTAATAGCCCCAGGATATGTGAAATCTTACACACAGTAATAACCCCAGGATATGTGCAGTCTTACACACATTAATAGCCCCAGGTTATGTGCAGTCTTACACACAGTAATAACCCTGGATATGTGCAGTCTTACACACAGTAATACCCTCAGGATTGGCAGTTTTTACACAGTAATAACCCAAGGATTTGTGAAATCTTACACACAGTAATAACCCAGGAAAATGTGCGTCTTACACACAGTAATAACCCCAGGATATTTTGCCATCTTGCACAGTAATAACCCCAGCATATGTGCAGTCTTACACAGTAATAACCCCAGGATATGTGCACTCTTACACACAGTAATAACCCCAGGATATGTACAATCTTGCACACAGTAATAACCCTAGGATATGTGCAGTCTTACACACAGTATTATCCCCAGGTTATGTGCAGTCTTACACACAGTAATAGCCCCAGGATATGTGCCATCTTGCACAGTAATAACCCCAGCATATGTGCAGTCTTATGTAATAACCCCAGGATATGTGCACTCTTACACAGTAATAACCCCAGGATATGTACAATCTTACACACAGTAATAACCCTAGGATATGTGCAGTCTTACACACAGTAATATCCCCAGGATATGTGCAGTCTTACAGTAATAACCCCAGGATATGTGCAGTTTTTACACGTAATAGCCCAGGATATGTGCAGTCTTATACACAGTAATGCCCTAGGGTATGTGCAGTCTTACACAGTAATAGCCCCAGGATATGTGCAGTCTTATACACAGTAATAGCCCTAGGGTATGTGCAGTCTTACACAGTAATAGCCCCAGGATATGTGCAGTCTTATACACAGTAATAAACTTAGTGCTTGACTATATTGCTTCACGGTGTGCTCATTAATTTTCCACACTCAGATCTTGTATGTTTTGGTTATTCGTATAAATATTAACATTTACCAGGTAACAGTCAGTCCTGTGAATTTTAATGTTAATGAGATGACAGAGATATGGGGAAAATACTTTTACCATCATTTATTTAATCACTATCTTGCAGAAGCATCCTGACAACACAGTTCAATGACCCTACACAGCTTGTGAATTTTCTTGAGGACATCTGTCTCTTACACCCTTTAGTCTGTTTTGTGGGTATTTACTAGGTCCGATTCAATTATTGGGACACCTTAAACCATGAGCAATCATTCTGGGTTATATTTTATTATTCGAGAAAAGGGACAACTCTTTAATTTTTTTTGTGTGATGTATTCAAAATAGAAGGCATGTGTAATATAGGAGAGGCCTGGGGACATGATTAACTCTTGCATTGTCTGGGTCATAGTTCTACGGGTTTGCAGTCTCTGTGCCATAGTTCTACACCACGAGCTCAACTCAGATAAGCAGTGAATAATAAATTTGGACCTAGATAGAAGAGAATGGGTCGATGAGGAAATTATGCACCATATAAAAATAATCCTGCCCTGTGCAGTGCCTAATGGGGAGAAAAACTTTTAACCTTGATTTTGGTATAAAATAGCATTGTTGCAGTGTATTTTCATATAATTTTTGTGGGTGTATTCTCATTTTCTTGATCTAGTTTGATAGAATGGAAGATATATTACAGGAATAGAGATGACTTTGATTGGTTTCGAGACTGAAAGTAGCTTGAAATTGAGCTCAAAGCAGCAGAAATGTTAGATTTTTGCCGATGTTCAAGAGTAAACAATTCATGTCACACGTCAAATTCACATCAGCTGGTAGGTCTAATATGCCTTCATTAAGTCACTGATATTATTTGTAGAATTATTACAATAATGCAGTAGTCTGCATCACAGTAAATCTTCTTTTTTTTTTTTTTTTGTGTTAATAAAAATTCAAAACTGAAAACAAGCGTAATATAAGAAGGGCCTGGAGACATGACTACTGAACAGACAAAATGTTATTTTAGTGCCAGGAATGTTTGCCTTGTTTATTTTTTTTTACTTTTATTATTATCACACTGGCCGATTCCCACCAAGGCAGGGTGGCCCGTTTATTCTATACCCTATTTTGAAATTGGCCTTGAATTTTGTGTGAAATTGGCCAAATTACCAATTTCTGATCACTTTCTTAGGTAGTTAAAATAGGTAAATGGGCAGTTTCTTGTACACTATCAATAGAATGAAAGAAGTACTAATGAAATAGTTATGAGTTTTGTTGACTGGAACAATTGAATCGGCCCAAAATTGGGCTCAAAGTGGGTGAAGTCACCGATGCGTAAATATCGCAGAAACTACCAACTTTGTGAGAGAATATTTCCACAAGTTTTCCATCAAATTTCATACTTTTGGTTTCATTACCCTTTGAAAAAGATATTCCATAATAAGTGTGGGCATTTTGTATGTTAGGTATTTTAAAGGGTCTTAAATGCAGTGGAGTGTGCTGTCTAGTGCAGGAGTTGGTAATCAATTGCACTGCAGCTTTTTGTTGGGTTATTAAAGGTTTAAGGTGATTTGCTGTAGTTGAGCCCCATGCATAAATACCATAGGTGAGGTAAGGGTAAATGAGAGATTGGTAAAAAGCAAGAAGAGCTGCTTGGGGTACATAGTACCATATCTTTGAAAGGATGCAGCTACCTTTCTCTTCTTTGATCAGACATTATTAATATGCTTTCCTTAATGGCAGTGATTCACCCTGACTTTATTGGGTTACACCAAGTTTAGCCTTCATAATGTACTATTAATGTTCAATATGTGTTCTCAGGACCATTGCAGAAACTTACTCAGCTGTCTAGATCATTTGCAGATGTCCTGTAGAAAAGTTAATGTTATCTTTGTACTTGATACAGGCCCTGCACGGTGATGCCACCGGTATTGATGAGAAGTTGAAGCCCATCACCCTGCGATCCATCCCTAAACTGAGGGAGTTTACCAATGACACCATTCTTGATGTCCTCCTCTTCAACAGTCCTATCTACTGCCAGGTACATTACATGGGAACCTCTTGGTCCCAGTCAAGGACTCCTGATCCAAGGAATTTGAGCTACCTGCACATTCCTTGGGTCAGACCTGATCACCTTCTAGTTCCTGGGCATTAAGTTTAGTTGTTCTTCAAGAATATAATGACAGGTTCACCCTCAGTTTGGTGGTGTTGCTTCACATGACTTAAAAAACATTTTGTGGTGAATTCTCCATTAACCTTTTCACTGTTGGTGCCATATAGATACGTCTTACGAGCCAGTGTTGGTGATGTATTGATACGCCAAAATTCTAGGAGCTTCAAATCTAGCTGGAGAATGCTGGTAGGCTTACATGTGAGAGAATGGGTCTGCGTCGTCAGTGTGTGCACTATAAAAAAATTGGGGAGGCCGCAGTGCATTGTGGGAGTGCTAATTCAGTATGCCTTGGTCACCAAGCCTAGCAGTAAGGAATACACCTACCATCCGACTTAGGACCTGCTTGACATACGTCCACTCAACTTAAGACCGTGCATCTGGCAGCTGGGCTGGGCCAGCTGATGCATACCGCTGTACAGTATTTGACGATACTCGCAGTGGCAATGTGCCATGCAGGCAGCATCAGTTTGAGTAACCCTGCCCTATCAGTAGCATCATACTGTATTAACTGTACTAACTGGACAGTAAATTTCACCATGGTCCCTAAGAGGAAGTTTGAATTTTGCGCTGGAGACTGTGGCAAGAAGGCAAGAAAGGCTCTTACTCTCGAACTCTCTATTTGTTTTCACTGTTGCACATAAACCTGTCTGCATCTGTCTGCCTGTATATCTGTCTGTCTGTATCTGTGCCTGTCTGTATCTGTCTATCTGTCTATCTGTTTATCTGTCTTTATGTCTTCCAGTGTGTCTGTCTTTCAGTCTGCCTGCGTGTCTGTCTTTCTGTCTACCTGTATGTCTGTCTTTCTGTCTACCTGTGTGTCTGTCTTTGTCTGCTCGTCTCTGTCTCAGAGCCGCTCATGAACCAACAGGTATTACACATGAAGCAGAGTTGTCACATCTTAAATATGATGCTAATATCGCTCTACAGCTTATTTATCTATCACAATTCATCTAACATGGCATAATAAACAATATAAATATCATAAAATACTGATACACACTCTAGAATGAATAAAATGTAAGCCTAACTGCTTTAAACTCCACATCTTGCACCTGTGTTGGTGTGCAGGTACACATTAAAATCATTAAGAGTGTTATTGGTCTTGAAGACGCCACATTAATAATGATAATAATAACACAATAGTAATCACTCCGAGGCACATTAAATGTGTGTAAAACGTTAATATAGACATTTTGCTTAATCCATCTATGATTTTTTTTTCAAAATTATAATAAACCTTTG
>NW_026470262.1:0-11811 GCF_026875155.1 Cherax quadricarinatus | reverse complement strand
GGGATTAATTTTATTTCCATTATTTCTTAGGGGGAAAATTATTCACATAGCATTATTTCGCATAAAAATTTACCCCCTTGCACGGATTAAAACGTTTTGCAGGTCCACTGTATAAGGAAAGATTATTTCTCATACAGAATATGAACAGATAGTGTTTACACAATTTAATTTTGTTACCTGAAGTTGTCTGTCTTTTCCTCTTTCTATATTCCTATTTTCTCCACTTCTATTTACTGTAATAGTTTGGGTACGGTAATCATTATTCTTGCCACATATTTCCCAGTGCAAGCAAGAGAAAAAATTAAAATAACCTTGTAATAGCCATTCTAGGATGAGGAATTTTTTTTAATAAATTTCAAGTAACTCTTTAACATCTTCAATCCTTGAAAGCAATCAAGATACATGGAACCAGGATTTCGTATGAACTGGATATCGGACATTTTGGATTAGAACACACTTTTCTAGGCAAAATTTTGTTCCAGATTTCGTACCTTGTCCCGGGAATCGTGCGTATGAGATGCGTCTGCCCACCAGGGAATGGCGTCAGTCTGGCTTTGTCGCTGGTTGAGTGAGCATTCTTCCAAAACATTTCGCAATTTTTGTGCTTGTTTATTGATTGTGACTTTGAAATAAGCCACCATGGGCCCAAAGAAAGTTCCTAGTGCCAGCCCTTTGGTAAAAAAAGTGAGAAACATGATAGAATTCAAGAAAGAGATTGTAGAGAAATACGAAAGTGGTGTACATTTAGCCAAGCTTGCCAGGATGGGAAGTCCAAATCAACAGTCTGTTCAATCCTGGCAAAGTGTGTAGAAATCAAGGAAGCTAAAGTTGCGAAAAGGGTAAATATGCTAACGAAGCAGAGATCGCAAATGATCAAAGATGTGGAAAAGTTGTTGTTGGTGTGGATCAACGAGAAACAATTAGTGGGAGAAACAATTGTTGGGGAGTCGATCATTTGCGAAAAGGCAAGGCAGTTGCATGCGGATCTCGTAAAGAAAATGCCTGGAATGAGTACTGCTGTTAGTGAATTTAAGGCCAGCAGACGCTGGTTCGACAGATTCAAGAAGCATAGTGGCATACACAGTATTGTAAGGCATGGTGAGGCTGCAAGTTCAGACAAACGTGGTGCCGAAGAATTCGTTGATGAATTCAAGGAGTACATAGAGGCTGAAGGATTCCTCCCTCAACAAGTGATCAATTGTGACAAAACAGGCCTCTTTTGGAAGAAAATGTAAAAGAGGACCTACATCACTGCAGGAGGAAAAGGCACTGCCAGGACACAAGCCTATGAAGAATAGGCTAACTCTTTTGTTCTGTGGTAACACTAGGGGGGTATTTCAAAGTGAAGCCTTTACTGGTGTATCACTCTGAAAATCCCAGTGTGTTTAAGAAAAACAATGTCATCAAGAGCAAATTGTGCGTGTTGTGGAAAGCTAATAATAAAGCATGGGTCACGAGGCAAATTTTCATTGACCGGGTCCATGAAGTGTTTGGCCCGAGTGTGAAAAAATACCTCCTGGAAAATAAATTGTCACTCAAAGTGCCTCCTGGTACTGGACAATGCTTCTGCTCATCCTCCAGACTTGGAAGACCAATTATTTAGGAACTTCAGTTTCGTAACAGCATAGTTCTTGCCTCCTAACACCACTCCTCTCGTCCAGCCCATGGACCATCATGTCATTTCTAAATTCAAAAAACTCTCCACGAAAGCAATGTTTCAAAGGTGCTCTGAAGTGACCTCGGACACTGAATTGACCCTAAGACAGTTCTGGAGGGATCACTTCAATATCCTCCATTGCATAAGCCTTATTGGCAGGAAGTGACTTCCAGGACTTTGAACTCTGCTTGGAGAAAATTGTGGCAAGAATGTGTCCTCGACAAAGATTTTGAAGGGTTTGAGGCTGATCCTGTCAACCCTATGGCTGTTGTGGAATGTATTGTGTCTTTGGGAAGTCCATGGGGTTGGAGGTGAGTGGCCAGGATGTGGAAGAATTGGTGGAGGACCACAGGGAAGAGCTAACCACTTAAGAGCTGCAAGACCTTCATCTGGAACAGCAACAGACCAGAGCTGAGGAAATTGCTTCAGAGGAGGAGAGAGAGAGAGGATAAGGTGCCTTCTTCAGTGATTAAGGACATGTGTACAAAGTGGAATGATTTGTAAACTTTTGTTGAAAAACGTCACCCTGACATAGCTGATACAAGCCGTATCTGCAACATGTTCACTGACAAAACCTTGTCCCATTTTAGGCAAATCTTAAAATGACGCCAGAAACAGAGCTCTCTGGACAGATTTTTAGTGCAACAGGGATCCAGTGCCAGTAAAAGACAAAGAAGGAAAGTAACCCCAGAGAGGGCTTTGATACCTGAAGTCCTTATGGAGGGGGATTCCCCTTCCAAACAATAACCTCAACTCTCTCTTCTCCTTGCCTTCTTCAATATGCCAGCAAGAGTCTTCAACAGAGGTATGTAATGTTCATTTATCTTAAAACTAGTGATTTATATTTATTTCTCATTGTTTTCTGTATGTAAAACTAGTTATTCTTTAAAAAATGAATTTTTTGTGAATATTTTTGGGTGTCTGGTATGGATTGATTGGATTTACATTATTTCTTATGGGAAATATTACTTTGGTTTTCATACGTTTCAGATTTAGAATGACCTTCTGGAACGAATTAAACATGAAATTCGGGGTTCCACTGTATCTAGTTAACACTTTCAGTGTCTCTTACATAGTTTTATACTACAATAATGACAGAATTACCCACAATATGTTAAGTAAAAGGACACACGTTTAGCTAATAAGATATTTTATTCTGGCAACATTTCACTCTCCAGGAGCTTTGTTAAGAGGCTTGACTAAGTTCATGGAGACTGAAACAGTGCCAAAATAAATTGTCACATTACCTGGAGTATACCTGGAGAGGGTTTTGGGGGTCAAGGCCCCACGGCCCGATCTGAGACCAGACCTCGTGGTGGATCAGGGTCTGATCAACCAGGCAGTTACCATTGGCTGCACACAAACTGACGTACGAACTACAGCCAGGCTGGTCAGGTGCTGACTTTAGGTGCCTGTCCAGCGCCTTCTTGAAGACAGCCAGGGATATATTGGTAATCCCTCTTATGTATGTTGGGAGGCAGCTGAACAGTCTTGGGTCCGACACTTATTGTATTGTCTCTCGATGTGCTCATGGCACCCCTGCTTTTCATTGGGGGAATGTTGCATCTCCTGCCGAGTCTTTTGCTTTCATAGGGAGTGATTTTCATGTGCAAGTTTGGTACTAATCCCTCTAGGATTTTCCAAGTGTATACAGTATCATCATGCATCTCTCTCGCCTACATTCCAGGGAATACAAATCAAGGGCCTTGAATCGTTCCCAGTAATTTAGGTGCTTCATCGTACTTATGTGTACCATGAAAGTTCTTGGAACAGTCTCCAGGTCTGCAATTTTGCCTGCATTGAAGGGGGCAGTTAGTGTACAGCAGTATTCAAGCCTAGAGAGAACAAGTAATTTGAAAAGAATCATCATAGACTTGGTGCCCCTAGTTCTGAATGTTCTCATTATCCATCCTGTCATTTTTGTAGCAGGTGTGGTAGATACATTGTTGTAGTCTTTGAAGGTGAGACCCTCTGACATTATCCCTCCCAGGTCTTTCACATTACTTTTTCGCTCTATTGTATGGTTAGAATTTGCTGTATACCTTGATACAGTTTTAATTTCCTCAAGTTTTCCATATCTGAGTAGTTAAAATTTCTCTTCATTGAACTTCATTTTGTTTTGAGTGGCCTATTTGAAGATCTGCTTGATGTCTGCTTGAAGTCTTGAGGTGTCTTCAATGGAGGACACTGTCAATGGCAATTCAGGTGTCATCCACAAAGGAAGACACAGAGCTATGGCTTACATCTCTGTGTCAGATATGAGGATGAGGAATAGGATGGGAGCGAGTACTGTGCCTTGTGGACAGAGCGTTTCTCCGTAGCTGCCTCAGACTTTACTGTTTACTATTACTCTTTGTGTTCTATTTGTTAGTAAGTTATAGATGAATCTATCAACTTTTCCTGTTATTTCTTTATCACGCACTTTGTGCACTATTACACCATGGTTACACTTGTTGAAGGCTTTTGTAAAGTCTGTGTATACTACATCAACACATGTGCAACATTAGTTGCACTTGTGTCCTCTTACTTTGTATAGATCTAAGTTATTGGAGTCAGTGTTGCATCATAAATCATAGTACCCTCAAATTTTGCTGTGTTTACCTGGAGTTTTAGTCAAGATGCGAGAGAATCGGTCTGTACAGTGGATTTGCAGGGTATAAAGCAAATTCCTGCCCCAAGCAGTGCATGATGAACACTGCTAACTTTTAACCTTATGTTTGATTTAAAATATCAATTTTGAGGTGTTTTCTATTTTTTTCCCAAGCTCTAACCATATTAGGCACTTCAGTCTTAGGTATAAGTCACTTATACAATACATTAGTCATTTTATTTTGCAATAGTTAATCAATTACACTTAAAAAGCAATTAATACAGCAGATTTACTTACTGTTTATCTGGAGGATAAGCATCTTTTTCACATTTCTGAAACTAACAAATGTTCATTAAGTACAGAAACACTTTTTAATAATACAAAAATATAGTGTACTCTACAATTCAAAATAATTACTTTTGAGAAAAATGCTATTATTATTAATATTATTATTGTATTTCTGGGAAAATACTAAACCTGTAAGGGTATGCAGCCCCCAGAGAATGGGAGCTAATCAAGTTCAACCCTAGGAAGAAGGTAGCTCCAATTCATTGAATTAACAGCTCTTAAGAAACATCAAGGCACTAGTCACCACCCTTGAAAGGTGAGATAATCCTTCAACAACACCTTTTTCATTTACAGAAAATGCAACTTTTGTACACAAATTTTAAATAACACAGATGAACCCCATAAAAAAAAGATACATAGTCCCCATAACAACTCTACTTTTAACCCATAAAGGGCCCAAAACAATATACTTTTTTTTCAACATTTGAAAGTAGAAAAAAAAGGTAGATCTTTTTTTGTTTTTACATTGAAAATGGTAAAAAAAAAATTTGTCTATTTTTTTTTTTGTTTATTTGAAAAAAAGTAAAAAAAAACGTGATCTACTTTTGTAACACTACTGTGAAAGTAATCTCCCCGGACCGTTAGGGTTAAAAACTCTCTAGTATCAAATTCCGGATCCACTAACCCCGCAACATTAGGAACAGCCCTAAGGGATCACAACAAGGTCCAAAAATATGGCAGGGGGTTCACAATCCTTTGCAACAAAAATGACCAAAATTTTGTGGGAGAAAAGAAGGGACCTCCATACAAAATTATGAAAGAATTCCACAGAAAAGGACCACATAAAGTTGTTTCAAGGGAAAATCCCAAAACCCCTTTACCAGAGACACAACTCATTGTCAAAGAGAAAAACATTTCAAAAAAGCAAGCTCTGGAATTTGGAAACAGTACATCAAACAACTTTAACCCAAAAAAAGCCTAGAACACAGACGAGTCTTACCGGAAAATTCTTGATTATTATCCACACAGTAATATAAGTGACATAAGCAAATTTTTGTGGCACCAAAATAGGCTGTCCCAAATTATTTAAAGAGGCATCAAGGGGCTCCAGGGTGATTTAAAAAGCTGACGCAATGGTGGAGAAGGGAATGCGTTTAAATGACAAATGCAAAGTTTAAATGTTGGAAAGGATAATAACCATGCCACTAAAAACTAAATAATGTAATTTTTAATAATATTACTGATTGAAAAAGGATTTAGAAATTCTGGGTTTGCATTAAAATAAACCAGACAAAGTGCATAAGTGTTCGTAATAAAGCTAAAAGAAACCCTTTGGGTTTTTATCAAGAAGTTAAATCAGAAGTCCCAGCTTGTTTTTTATCTTATATCTTTGGGTTTGGCCCCCTACTTTTTCTGCACAGTTTTGGGGCACCCTATACAAAATGGTTACAGTAAATGACTGGAAAAACGTACAAAGGAGGATGGCGAAGTTGATCCCATGTATCAGAAATCTTCCCTATGAGGATAGACTGAGGGCCCTGAATCTGCACTCTTTAGAAAGGCGTAGAATTAGGGGGGATATGATAGAGGTGTATAAATAAAAAACAGGAATAAATAAAGAGGATGTATAATAGCTGCTGAAAATTTCCAGCCAAGACAGGACTCGCAGCAATGGTTTCAAGTTGGAAAAATTCAGATTCAGGAAGGATATAGGAAAGCACTGGTTTGTTAATAGAGATGTGGATGAGTGGAACAAACTTCTGAGTACTGTCATAGAGGCTAAGAAGTTGTGTAGTTTTAAGAATAGGTTAGATAAATACATAAGTAAGTGTGGGTGGATGTGAGTTGGACCTGACTAGCTGGTGCTACTGGGTCAACTGCCGTGCTCCTTCCTAAGTGAAGGTGTCCTGACTGGGTGGGCCATTGGTCTAAGCCAGGGGTTGACATGGACCTGCCCCACATGGGCCAATAGGCTGCTGCAGTGTTCTTTAGAACATAAGAACATAAGAAAGGAGGAACACTGCAGCAGGCCTGTTGGCCCATACTAGGCAGGTCCTTTACAATTCATCCCACTGACAAAACATCTGCCCAACCCAATTTTCAATGCTACCCAAGAAATAAGCTCTGATGTGAAAGTCCCACTCAAATCCAACCCCTGTCACTCATGTATTTATCCAACCTAAATTTGAAACAACCCAAAGTCCTAGCCTCAATAATCCAACTAGGTAGACTGTTCCACTCATCAACTACCCTATTTTCAAACCAATACTTTCCTAAGTCCTTTCTAAATCTAAACTTATCTAATTTAAATCCATTACTGCGGGTTCTCTCTTGGAGAGATATCCTCAAGACCTTATTAATATCCCCTTTATTAATACCTATCTTCCACTTATACACTTCGATCATGTCTCCCCTCATTCTTCGTCTAACAAGTGAATGTAATTTAAGAGTCTTCAATCTTTCTTCATAAGGAAGATTTCTAATGCTATGTATTAATTTAGTCATCCTTCTTATGTTCTTATACAACCTATGTACATCATGGAATAAGTATTCTTGGGCAAATTTTACTTTTGGACATACTGTATTAATGAAAATCACGTAGTAGACTGAAACTTATGACGACATTTCTGTCCAACTTGGACCATTAACTAGTCACACAGAAGTGCAAAGGCAAGAAAGCCAATATATATATAAGAGAGGGCAAGGTTAGCAGTAGTATACTGAGAGGTGAGAATAGTATTGTGGCAGCACATGATGTAAACCTTGGTAATTGATATCAACAAATTGGTTTAAAAGACATGTGAGCAAACACTAGGACATATTTATTAGAACCGCTTCAGTCCTGGGACCCTGACCAAGGTCCCAGGACTGACACATTTTCTAATAAACATGTTCTAGCATTTGCCTGGAATGAATGGATAACATTAGGGCATGTTTCCATAAGACACCTGCTGTCCCTGTTCACCCATAATAATAATAATAATAATAATAATAATAATAATAATACAGTGGATCCCTCGATACTGGCCGGTGGGGATATCGGCCGAATCGGATTTCGGCTGCTTTTTTTTGGGCCCAAATTCTATCCTGGATTTCAGCTGGCAACTTGGAAATCAGCCGTATAGGACACATCCACCCGCACTCCACCGAATTCCTGATCATCGGCTGTGCCTGGTGAGTGAAAAATGCTCCCCCCATTTATCCAAACATTGCATTTAATCCTTTGTTTTTGTGGTTTTTTTATTGAGTGCGACTGCAAAAAAAGCCACCTTTGGGCCCAAAGAAAGTTTCTAGTGTACCCCTTTAGTAAAGAGAGAGGAAAAAACATGAAAAAATTACTGAAAAAACCCTTGTCCCACTTCAGGAAAATCTTAGGAGATGTCAAAAAACCCTCTCCGGCAGTTTTTTGTGCAACGGGGGTGCAGCGATCTAAAAAGGGGGAAATTAAACCCCGGATAGGGACTTGATACCTGAAGCCCCTTAGGGAAGGGGGTTTCCCCTTCCAAAACAAAAAACCCCCAACTCTCACTCCCCTCCTCGCCTTCTTAAATACGCCAACAAGGTCTGAAAGATGAGAAATTTCAAATTTCTCTGTATGGTAAAAGAGGAATTAAAAATTCATCAAAATCAAAACAATTCTGGCCACAAAAAAAGAGCAAAAACCAACGTCAAAAACCTGGGAGTGATCATGTCGGGGGATCTCACCTTCAAGGACCATGACATTTATATTTTCATCTGCAGAAAAAAGCAGGCTGGATAATGAGAACCTTTAAAACTAGGGATGCCAAACCCCCGATGACACTTTAGGCAATTTTTTACTAGGCTGGAATATTGCGCACACAACAGCACCTTTCAAGGCAGGGGAAATTCTGATTGAAAATGTACAGAAAAACCTTCACAGTACCATAACGGAGATAAAAACCTCAATTATGGGAGCACTTTAAATTTCCTGAACTGTACCCCCGGAACGCAGGCGGGAGAGATACATGATTATATCACCTGGAAAATCCTAGAGGGACATTACGAACTTGCACACGAAAATCATCACACAAAAGCAAAAGACTCAGCAATGATGTAACATCCCCCCCAATAAAAAAGGAGGGGTGTCACAAAACCGTTAAGAGACAATACAATATCGTCAGGGGCCCGAGACTGTTCAACTGCCCCCCAATATTAAGGGGACTCCCAAAAACCCCCGGGCTTCTTCAAGCGGGCACTGGAAACACCAAAAATCGGCTGACCAGCGGGCTGTGGCTTAACGTTGGATTGTGTGCAGAGCATAACACCCTGATTGATCGGCTTGACCCACCTTGGGGCCCTGGCACAGAAGGGCCAGGGGGGCATGACCCCCCCAAACTCTCTCCAGGTAAACTCCGGGCAAAAAAGGCATGTATTTTAAATCGGACTACTACAAATTTACCCTGGAGAGGTTTGGGGGTCAACGCCCCCGCGCCCATCTGTGACCAGGCCCCCTGGTGGATCAGAGCCTATCACCAGGCTGTTACTGCTGGCGACGCAAACCAACATACGAGCCCACCCGGCTGATCAGGAACCGATTTTTAGGTGTTTGTCCTGCCAGCTTGAAGACGCAGGGTCTTTTGGAAACCTCCTTACTTTTGCTGGGAGCAGTTAAACAGCTGGGCCCCGGCCTTATTGTAGGTCTTTAACGTGCTAGTGACACCCTGCTTTCTTTGGGGGGGATTTTGCTCGTCCCCCCCCCCAAATCTTTTGCTTTCGTAGTGGGATTTTCGTTTTGTGCAAGTTTGGTAAGTCCCCTGGGATTTTCCGGGTGTATAAAATCATGATCTCCCGCCTGCGTTCCGGGAATACAGTTCAAACCTCAACGCTCCAGTAATTGAGGTGTTTTATCTCGTTATCGCGCCGTGAAGGTTTCTTACAATTCTAGGTCAGAATTTCCCTGCTTGAAAGGTGCTGTTAGTGTGCAGCAATTTTCCCAGCCTAGATAAAAAGTACCTGAAAGTGTATCAGGGTTTTGGCACCCCTGTTTGAAGGTTCTCATTATCCTCCTGTCATTTTTTAGCAGATGCGATTGTTAGGCCCTTTAAAGGTGAGATCCCCCGACATATCACTCCGGTTTTTGACGGGGTGTTCGCTCTTTTTTGTGGCCAAAATTTGTTTTGTATTTGATAAAGATTTAATTTCCTCGTTTTTTACCATATCTGGAAATTAAAATTTTCTCATTTTTTGAATTTAAATTGTTTTCTGCAGCCCACTGAAAGTTTTTGGGTTTGATGTCACCTGGAGCCTTGCAGTGTTGCAAGGGAAAGACATGTCATGAGATTGGGGTTCATCTGAAAAGGAAAGGGACAGGGTTTCTGGGGGCGAACCTTTTTATGTCAATATGAGGATGGGAACAAGATGGGAGGGGAGTACTGTGCCTTGTGGAACAAAGTTTTTCCCCCGGGGCTCCCTGGATTTTACTCTGTTGATACTACCTTGTGTTCTGTTGTGGGAAAATTATAGATCCACGACCGACTTTTCTGTTATTCCCTTTGCCGATTTTTGCGTATTACGCCCCTGGTCACCTTGTCGAAGGCTTTTTCAAAATTTATATATTAATCGATTCTTTTTTTCTTTGTGCTTTAGGACCCTTTTGGAGTGATCCAAAAAGTTGAGACAGACAGGAGGACCCGTTCTAAAACCCATTTTGCCTGGGTTTTGTAACTGATGTGTTTCTTGATGGGTGGTGCTTGATTTTAGGGCCCTTTTAAAAATTTTTTGATATGGGATTTAGTGCTATCGGTTTTGGTTCTTTGCTGTTGCTTTACGCCCCCTTTGTGGGGGGGCTATGTCTGTTGTTTTTTTGAATGTGGGGGGCCCCGTGTTTCCCTGCCCCTCTCCCAAGGGGTAAAAAGGGTCGTGATAGGGGCTTCTTGAGTTCTTGATGAACCAAGGGGTTTCCGGTCTGGCCCCCGGGAGAGTGCATGGGCATGTCATTTATCCCCGTTCGAAGTCATTTTTGGCGTCAGGATAACAAGATAGGCTTGTGTTAACCCCAAAACCCCTGTTAGCAAGATTTTTCTGGGGAAATTGGGCAGTTTTGTCCCGAAAGTGACCCCACCAGTCAATAACACCCGGTATCCATTTCATTGATGGGGAACATAGCAATTGGTGAAAGAAACACGCCAAAAGTTTTCTACCCCCGTGGAATCGAACCTGACCCCCGCGATGAAGGAGAGCTTTTGGCCCCCAGGCCACGGGGCACCCCTCAGTGTAAAATGGGTACCTGGGGTTAGTCGATTGGTGGGGTCCATCCCGGGGCAAAAATGACCTAATTTTCCCCAAATGCTCGCATAACAAGTACTATCATTGTATTCATGATGTCACTGGGGGCTGTATATTTTACATGACTTGTAAAATTTAAAATTTATTTAATTACTATTTTATTATATTATTATTTTTATTTTTTAATGGGAGTATATGGAAGAATGGGGGGACAATCTGGTTTTGACCAGGAAGAGGTGGATACACCCAATTTTCTGGGGTCAAAAGGCCCCCCACAGGCTTCAAGGAGCTCCCCCAGGATTATTTAATAAAAAAGAAGCGCTAAACCACAAGGGTTTACGCCTCCTACCAGGAGTCCCCGGGTTTTTAAGATCCAAAATTATTATTATAACAAGGGGGAAGCGCTAAACCCGGAAAAAATTTTACAGCCCTGGGGGGGGGGGGATTTTTGGAAGGCATTCAGGCCCTTTAATTTGGGGGAAAATGGAAAACAAACCATTCCCCAAATCAAAGCCCCCCACCAACATCAAGGAACCTTCCTTGAGGGGTAATATCCAATTAAAATGTCCCTTTTGCCCCAAAATTCACAAATAATTATAACACAATTCTCTCCTTCAAAAGTCATGAAGACGGACTAAACCCCTTTTTACCCTGGGGAAAATTTTGGGAAAATAAAAAGTAACAAAGCAAGAAAAGGAGAAAACTTCATGGTGGGTGTGTGAGGTTGAAATGGGTTGTGTTTTTCAGCTGTTATCTCACCTGTTTACTAAATCGTCCTCCAGCGCCCTTTTTTAAAAAAATCCCACAGCCCACGGACAAAAAAAATTTAAAGATTTTTAATTCCACTTGAGAGTGTTTTTCACAATCAAGGGGCAGGAATAGGAAACAAAACCCTCCACATAAAAAAAATAAAAACCAATGTAAATCTTAATGATCCACAGCTCGCAATCTAACACATGCAGGGTAGGGGATTGGTAAAATATACCGTGAAGTAGAACCCCAGACTGTCAGAAGTTCCAACGCCCTTTCA
>NW_026470261.1:0-12138 GCF_026875155.1 Cherax quadricarinatus | reverse complement strand
TCTCCATGAACATTTTCAATGAATATCTCAGTGATACATATTTTCTAGGCGTATTATGATTTTGATACAATGTGTAAATGTCAAAATGGCTTCCCCACCCGCCCTCCTTTGTTTTTGGTCAGTTTAATTTACACTATTTTTGTAAGCACAATTGATTTTTTTTTTTATATTTTATTAATAAAATCCATACAACAAAATATTAAATCAAAATGAGAAAGGGTACAGGACTGCCTATCCAATAAAACATAGTACATACACACATCAGTGTTCTGTGTAAAAGCAAAAAACCCTTCCCATTCTATGATACAGGACAAGACGAAATATTATCAACAAAACATAATGGAGCTACCCTGCAAAACAAAGCGCTTACCGTGGTTACACACAAAAAAAATATCCACGATATGGAAAAAATTCTGTGTCTGCATGAATTACACTGGAAATAGAATCGTACTGCTTACAATTAATGCATGGTCATAAACAATAGAATGAACTGACGTAATACACAGGAAAACTTTGCTATGGTTATCCTTTAAAGAGCAGTCATCCATCAACCACCCCCAGCAGAAAACCCACTTCACCTCCCACCAATTATTCCCTACTACCCAAATGTGCTTACAACCGATCCCATACCTTGTAACAAAAGGAAATAGTCAATATCATCAGTAAGATATCGAGAGGCTGTAATATACAGTAGACTAGGCACAATAATGACCACTCAAGAAGAACCGCATCATATAATTATAGCTCACAACATAGGAAAAGAAGTGTTTTTTGAAACAACATGAAGACTATTACCCACTTAAACTTCTACCATTAATTAAAACACAATCTTCCAGCACAACTTTACGACTCGCAGGTCGCATGCATACCATTGCTGTGACTCTTATGTACTTAGTAAAACCAGATCTAACAGGTGCACACAGAATACATTCGCCCCCCCCCCAATCCCCCCAATTACAAACTCCAAAAACAATTCACACTATTATGCAAACTAACACCAACCTGGTAAATTAGACATTTTGTATAACATAAACATTAAACACGCGTAGCTCTGTTGGTGACTTAGTGGATCAACATGACTCAGCTAAGGAAACCCATACTTGGTTCTGAGTAGTACACTCCCCCCCCTTTCTCAGACTATGATACTCATTCACGCCAGAAAGACACTATACCCGACCACACAAGTTTCCCTTCCTTTCACCCCTACATTACACCAGATTTCACCATACACACCAAATAAAACATACGTCCAGACGCCCCAAAAAAAAAAAAAAACTTCTCTCCCCACACCCCCCCCCCCCCCCGGGAGACCAACCTAGGCCCTACAAGCGCGATTTTACCTACCCCACCTCATTACTCCGGTAAACGTTTCATCGTTTAGATTCCTATACCCCAAGAAAAAGCTCCCTCCCAGCATTTGGGGGCCCCATATACCTCTCTATTTCCTACATTCGTGCCTAATAAACATGACACATATCAGCGCCTTGACACGCATCTCACCCCTAAGCCCCCGCATACCCATGACACATATAATAGTCCAAAGTACCAAATATGACACAGAACGTCGTACAGCAATCCGAGCAATCTCCATCTTCAAGACTCAAAAACTCTAAGCAATCGACAACCCCCCCTCCCACTCTTCGGAGTGAACACCCTGTGAACCAAATCCCTAACCTTATGTAAACTGTCACAAAAGTATACGACATGAAACCCGCTTCGGCCACCGCACACCTCGCACAGGTCTGATCGCGCTGGGTCATTCCATAATGTACAATTGTGCCTTGGACGCCTATAATAATCATACGCTAGGAGAGGAGATCGGAGTAACCTGGTTTCCCTAACCGTGGGGTTGTAGCGCCAATTGTGAAGACCCTGCCATATAGTCTTCCAATTATATCCTGGGAAAAACCTCAGCACCGATGACTTCCGCCGATGTTATACCTATATTATCTAGTTTACCTGCCTTAACTCTCACAGGGTTTGCACCATCAATAAGTGCCGTAAACATTGCTTCGCACCTTGTGAGGTCCTTCCCCACCCACCATCGTCGAACCTCCCTCATCACTGCATCAACTCTCACTCACCCTGACCCCACCCCTTGTTAGGTATTCCTGTCGTACATATATGCCCATTAGTCGACTGTGTAGTGGTATTAGCCCCAAACCTACCTCGAGTTACGTGCGTCATAACTATGTCTTTCCCTAAACAATGCCTACGGTAACCCCATATGAAATCCAAAGCCTTCCTCTGTAACCGCAACGCATCGTCCGTCATCAATGGATAGACCGCTGAAACAAACCATAATTTACTATACACCAGTACGTTGACAACTATTACTCTTTGTGTAATGTTACATCACCTGGTCTCCATCCCGCCATCCTACGAATTGCAGCTGTAACTACAATGGATGAATTAAATGCACGCGCTGCCTGTTCGTCATTGCAAAAAATGCACACCACAGATCTTTATCCGCTCAACGGTTCTCCACCCCATACTCCGTACCTAACGTCCCGCCCACCCAGGACCCCACCTCCAAAAGTTTGGATTTTTCTCTATTAATGCGCATGGAGAACCATCACTAAAAAAACCTTATAACCTTATTTATGAACGCTAAACCATTTCCTACTATGCACCAAGATGGTGGTGTCGTCCACATAACCTAAAAATTTTACTGCTTCTTCCTGTGCACAATCCTCCCCCCCCACCCCACCCATTACCAATCTATAAAAGGGGTCCTGCAAACAGGCAAACAAAAGCTGCGAGAGGGGACAACCCCTGCCGCAGCCCCCACCCCATGCCTATCGCGGACCCCACCCTCCCATTAACCTGGACTCGTACCTGTGCCTCCGTATATAACATACGTACCCACGCTACTATTTCTTCCCGAAACCCTGCTTCAATAATATAGCTAATAATGTTTCCCTATCCACATTGTCAAAAGCCTTTTCCCAATCCAATCCCTACGACTCCGCCTCCACTACAATCTTCACGAAACTTTTGAGGCGTCGATGACCATCTCTCATAGACTCGGCCAGGAATCCCGTATTGCCCTTCCCATATTACCTTGTCCAAAACTCGTTTCATCCGGTTTGCCAAAATACGCGCAAAAATCTTATAATCCGCCCCATCAATATGATGGGCCTATATGCCTCCAAAGATTCACAGACCTCGGCCTTTGGGTACCAATACTACAAACACCCAACCCCGCTTCACCGCCCATGCTACCTCTAGTTTTCATTGAATTGTAAAGTCGAACCAACATGTGTTTTAACAGTTCCCAATGAGCGACATAAAAATCACCTGGTATCCCATCCCAACCAGGTGATTTCCTCAGTGCCTGTCCCTGAACAGCCTTGGAAACTCCTCCTCCGATATACAACCCTCCATGTCCTCTCGATCCACGTCTCTCAAATTTGCCACTATGCCACGCAGTAAAGCTTCCCTCGCCTCTCGATTCCCCTCTCTACCCTTCCATTTTCTCTCAAACCATTGGTCTGCATAGGTCCCAATGCTCTCAGTAGTAACTAGCCTTTGTCCTTTATGATAACCACCCAAGTCATCACCGACCACTACTGACAAAAACTGTCGTCGCCATCCGTCGCATTCTGAAACTACGCAGAACCCCAACTGAGGGTTTATCCCCCCAAAGCACCTCCTCAATCCCAGCTCGCACCCTCAAAGCCTGAAATTTATCATTCTGAATTTCCCGTAATTGACTATGTAGACACTCTATTTCTGCTAGGTCATACCTCCGCCTGTTCCATAACAATCCCTCAGCTGTCCCTCTAAATTTTTGCTTCCCATATCTATAACACGCCTCCTCCTTCCCTAACCGTCTATAAAAACCCTGTATTGCATGTTTCGCCTTTTGAATGCCACCACTCTACAACATCCTCTATCCCATTCCGTTATTCCAGAAGTCAACCCACCATAACCGAAAGCTTCCACAGCATCGACTCCTTGCAACAAGCTGACATTTAATTTCCAATAACTAGTAAATACACGGATAGCGCCCTCCCACTCCAGTGTTACCAGAACACCACGGTGATCTGAGAAACCCAGATCAACACAATCGACCCTGCCACCACGGATTAAGTTGGTGATATAAACCCTGTCCAACCGCGCAGCGTAAACCCCTTCTACAAACGTATGTTTCACATTCCACCCGTCGCTACCCACAACATCCACTACACCAATCGCTTGCAATACCTCACGTAAAACCCTTAAATTACATCCCCCACCACGCGGTTCGACGTCTTTTTCCCGGATCACACAATTCCAATCACCTGCCACAACAGAAACTAAGGGTAGACTTCTGAGAAAATAAACCAAAACATCGCGTACAAAATCCTCTTTTACTCGTCGATTTGTGTCGCTGGCATATATACTCCCACGAAACCCACCTGAATGTTCCCCCACAAACCCACCACACGCACAACCCGGCCCCCCTCGCCCCACTCCCATGCTACAAGCTTAAAAGGGCTGGTCTCCCTTATGCCTATCACAACCCCACCTTTGAGATTATCCGAAATTCCCGCATAGCACTTGTACCCTTGCACACGTAATTCACTACCACACCGAAAATTGTGTTCCTGTATAAAAAAAAACGTCAACATTCATACGTCTGAGCGATACCTCTACCCAACGTCTCTTGACCTCTGCTCTGAGGCCATTGACATCATTGTTATACACTTGAACTCTCTGGTTAGGTTTTCTCATTTCGTTTTCCCATCACCTTTATACTGACTTGGACTTGCCACTGCTGCACCTGCCCGTTTTCCCCACACTCCCACTTAACTTCTCTAAGGGGGGTCCTTAACTCCCTTGGCTACGTCAGCCCACACCATTTTACCAGACCTTTGACCCGGTGTTAAGACATCGTCCTCCACGTGTGTACTGGGCCTCTTCGTGACACTCCCTCATAGTCCATAGGCCCATCGCTGTCTGTTCTATGTACCTCGACATCCGTCACCACCACAGACGTAAAAGTCGTACGCCTATCTTCACCCCCACACGTCCCGCTAGACCATGGTCGACCACAGGCGACACGCTAACGTAGGCGGTAAACCCTCTGGTCGCCGGGCTATCGAGGATCCTCTGCAAGTCTTCAAAAACTGGGCAATATCAAGGGCGTTTGTGCCTCCTCTTCCACCTGAGGTGACGCACTGTCCACGCACCCAATCGCCTCGATCTCCGACGCTGGTGGTAGCGTCGAGACGATCCCCTCTGCAGCATCCACTGCTTCACTCCACTTTACATCCGCTGGTAAATCTGCAGCACGTTGTCCACCATTGTGGGCTTCTGATGGCCCAGCTCACCCTCCTCCATCGTATCTTTGGATGCAGTGTCTGTCAGGTCCGACCGTTGTTTCCCTCGTCGGTGCTCACAAGACGCCGCCATATGACCCGTTGCACCACACAGGCGGCACGTCCGAACCTGGCCCGGGTAGGTTACGTAGACCTGCGTCTGAAAATCTTCCAACATGACAAACGAGGGAATTGGATGTCTCAATGTTATTTTCATAGAAAAGGAACCTGCGAGCATACCAGCATAAAAACCCTGGGACCAACGCCCAATTTGGACAGCTTGTACGGTGCCATAGCGCCCAAAAGTCCGACGGATGTCCACCTCGTCTGCCTCGAAGGGGATATTACGTAGACGAACCCACGTATAACTTGTCGATACATCACGCAGGCGCACCTCCAGACTAGCGTTGATAATCCGTTTTTCTTGAAAGGCATCCACAACACTCACATACGCAGCAGACGACACAAATTTCACAAAAATTCTTGCGTTGCCGTTCAGAGAAATCCCATATAAATCCTCACGTGGGATTCCATACGTATCTCTTATCACAAGAGGCAGAATGACGTCAGCGGTGTCCTGGTATATTGCACCTTTCAATAATTCCACACAGACAGTGTTGACTCTTTTCCTGCGTTCCGCCATCTTGAGAAAACAAAACTTCTCAATACAGACACCAGAGGGCACCAGCCGCACGCTCTGCGTCCGCCCTCACCAACAGCTGGGTGAGAACTGGTCACAATTGATTTGGTGCCAATAGAAGCATAGTGTGTTTTGATATATTTGAGTATTGTTTTTCTTTTTAATTTGTCTAGATGGTGGCAATACTATGTATGTAGTTTAAGAGTTTTACGAACCTTGAAGTTGTAAGAATTGGATGAAGTTATTCGTGGTTGAGTTAACGTAATATTATAACTGACGTTGTAAGTGATTGTGTTCAATTAGACAACATACTTTATATACTTATTTATATGTATGTACATGAATGGTAAATTGAAGTCTGATTTTAAAGGAAGAGTGGGTTTTCCTTTTTATTGTTCTTTTTTTTCTCTTTATGGTAATACAAGGTTGTATCATGTACACCAACAAATATGGTTAGGGGTATGTGATAAAATTTGTGTGTTGATTAGACATTTATAATACAGATGAAATACTAGGCTTAGGTTAGGGTAAATTTATGATAATTGTGGAATGTTCCCTGATTCAAACTGCTCTTTATTATGCAAATTGGGTAGAATGTTTCTACGTATGGCATTATTGAAAAATGTTGAGCTGAATCTAATTGTAGGTACGATGTGTAATGTACATGTGCACACCTGGGCGAGCAGCTGCGCGGACCGTGCAGTTCTCATGGACCTGTATGGTCTGTGTAGGTTTCGCTTGGATGTGTTCTTGACATCATTGGTTAATTATCCTATATTTCTTTCCGTGTCCAGAGCAGAAGGAATTTAGTCTGTAACGACATAATGAAAGTATACTTGTATTTTATAATTCTAGTGTAAATTAAGAGCAAGGATGATTAATTTGAGGAAGGAGTTAATATAGGTTTGCATGTTTTTGCGAAAGTTAACTTATCCACATGTAGCTAGTATAGGACAATTTTATGCTTCGGTATCTGATTTTATATGTAGGTCATATTTGTTATATCGTAATGTTATTCGTTAATGTTTCAATATCTAATGTAACGTTTTTTCAGTTATTGTTCATATATTGTCATCTTTAGGGTTTTTCCTTTTGTCTATTTGTTGGTTTTAAATAAAATATATAAAAAAAAAATAATGCATATTGTCATGTGGTCTTTTGTATTCTTGCTTAACAGTTGTATGGGATATAATGTATAGGGGATGAGGGACAGTTTGTGACAACACAACGTTAATCGTCTGTGTGTATTTAGACAATGAAATTTATAATTTTGTGTAAGAACTGATACTGTGTTCTTTTATCTATTTAATGTATTGTGTTGTTTTAAATAAAATATAAAAAAAAAACTTTTCAGTAACACGATCTCTGATGCTTGGAATATCAAGTTTTTTTGCATATTTAAAATTTTGGCAGTACGAGGGCATGGAATTATGTATCATGGCAGTATACATCCATCAGCTGCATGAAGTTCATATATTTTGACATTACTTCATGGCGCAGTTTCGATAATGACTTGTCTGTCGATGATCTGATTCTGTATACTTTTTAGTTAATGTATTGTACGTTTTTAAATAAAATATAAAAAATAACCTGTGACATTTCAAGATCTCATTAATGAAACTAAGATACTAGATATACTAAGGAAATTTCCTGAATTTGCTTATAACATAATTGAACTATAGATATGTAGACAGAAACCCATATGTATTCCTGTTAACTCTTTGGGGCCTAGTTCCTAGGCCTTTTGTGTATCCATATGCTATTGCACTACCGTCCAAAGGATGGATATGGAGTGCACAAACTAGCCACTTTGGTGCCAAAATCTGATCTAAATCGTGTAATTTTACCTTATTTCTAGTAATGACCCTCGCATTGCAGATAGTCTTAATGACCCTTGTGTAGTTTATAGTCTTTCTAGTACAAGATGTTATCTTCATTATAGAATAAGATTATCACCTTAACATTATAATACGGTAGAAGGACCCCAATGGAAATAAGACTTTTTTGGGTTATCCGAGGTTATCTACACATATGCTGCTAAGACAAGACAGGATTATGTTCGGATTTTTAACCCTGGAGGGTTAGCCACCCAGGATAACCCAAGAAAATCAGGGCGTCATCGAGAACTAACTTATTTCCATTGTGGTCCTCAATCTTGTCCCCCAGGATGCGACCCACACCAGTCGACTATCACCCAGATATCTATTTGCTGGTAGGTGAACAGGACAACAGTTGTAAGGAAACGTGTCGATATGTTTCCACCCCCCCCGGAATCGAACCCGGGCCCTCCGTGTGAAGCGGGAGCTTTAGCCACCAGGCCACTATGACTATGTAACTAGTTTTGTATATCTGAATAAACTTACTTAGCGTATGTGTGGAGAACCTAGGATAACCCAAAAAAATCTGACTGATTTATTGCCATTGGTTTCCTACATTTGTTTTCCTAACTAGAATTTTCCCATCCCATGTGAAGTATCAACACCTTATTACAAACGAAATACATCAATAACTTACAGCCTCCATTGGTTTAACGTTACGTCACTGTTTCACGTCCTCGCCACTACCAGCAGCACTCGCCCGGTGGCCTGGTGGCTAAAGCTCCTGCTTCACACACGGAGGGCCCGGGTTCGATTCCCGGCGGGTGGAAACATTTCGACACGTTTCCTTACACCTGTTGTCCTGTTCACCTAGCAGCAAATAGGTACCTGGGTGTTAGTCGACTGGTGTGGGTCGCATCCTGGGGGACAAGATTAAGGACCCCAACGGAAATAAGTTAGACAGTCCTCGATGATGCACTGACTTTCTTGGGTTATCCTGGGTGGCTAACCCTCCGGGGTTAAAAATCCGAACGAAATCTTATCTTACCACTACCAGCAGCACTCGCCACCTCAACGCCACTACCAGCAGCACTCGCCACCTCAACGCCACTACCAGCAGCACTCGCCACCTCAACGCCACTACCAGCAGCACTCGCCACCTCAACGCCACTACCAGCAGCACTCGCCACCTCAACGCCACGACCAGCAGCACTCGCCACCTCAACGCCACGACCAGCAGCACTCGCCACCTCAACGCCACGACCAGCAGCACTCGCCACCTCAACGCCACGACCAGCAGCACTCGCCACCTCAACGCCACTACCACCAGCACTCGCCACCTCAACGCCACGACCAGCAGCACTCGCCACCTCAACGCCACGACCAGCAGCACTCGCCACCTCAACGCCACGACCAGCAGCACTCGCCACCTCAACGCCACTACCAGCAGCACTCGCCACCTCAACACTGCCAGCAACACTCGCCACCTCAACACTGCCAGCAACACCCGCCACCTCAACACTGCCAGCAACACCCGCCAAACCTCAACACTCCCAGCAACACTCGCCACCTCAACATACCAGCAACACCCGCCACCTCAACACTACCAGCACACTCGCCACCTCAACACTACCAGAACACTCGCCACCTCAACACTACCAGCAACACTCGCCACCTCAACACTACCAGCAACACCCGCCACCTCAACACTACCAGCAACACCCGCCACCTCAACACTACCAGCAACACTCGCCACCTCAACACTACCAGCAACACCCGCCACCTCAACATACCAGAAACACTCGCACCTAAACCTACCAGCAACACCCCCCACCTAAAACACTACCAGCAACACTCGCCACCTCAACACTACCGCAACACTCGCCACCTTTCAACACTACCAGCAACACCCGCCACCTCAACACTACCAGCAACACTCGCCACCTCAACACTACCAGCAACACCCGCCTCCTCAACACTACCAGCAACACTCGCCACCTCAACACTACCAGCAACACCCGCCTCCTCAACACACGTCCTCAACACTACCAGTAGCACTCACGTCCTAACACCTACCAGCAGCACTCAACACTACCAGCAACACCCGCCACCTCAACACTACCAGCAACACTCGCCACCCCCAACACACCAGCAACACCCGCCACCTCAACACTACCAGCAACACTCGCCACCCAACACTCCCAGCAACACCCGCCACCTCAACACTACCAGCAACACTCGCCACCTCAACATTTACCAGCAACACTCGCCACCTCAACACTACCAGCAACACCGCCACCTCAACATACCAGGCAACACTCGCCACCTCAACACTACCAGCAACACCCGCCCCCTCAACACTACAGCAAACCTCGCCACCTAAAACACTACCAGCAACACTCGCCACCTCAACACTACCAGCACACCCGCCACCTCAACACTACAGCAACACTCGCCACCTCAACACTACCAGCAACACCCGCCACCTCAACACTACCAAAAAAACACTCGCCACCTCAACACTACCAGCAACACCCCCCACCTCAACACTACCAGCAACACTCGCCACCTCAACACTACCAGCAACACTCGCCACCTCAACATACCGCAACACTCGCCCCCTCAACACTACCAGCAACACCCGCCACCTCAACACTACCTAGCAACACTCGCCACCTCAACACTACCAGCAACACCCGCCCTCAACACTACCAGCAACACTCGCCACCTCAACACTACCAGCAACACTCGCCACCTCAACACTACCAGCAACACCGCCACCTCAACATACCACAACACTCGCCCCCTCAACACTACCAGCAACACTCGCCACCTCAACACTACCAGCAACACCCGCCACCTCAACACTACCAGCAACACTCGCCACCTCAACACTACCAGCAACACTCGCCACCTCAACACTACCAGCAACACCCGCCACCTCAACACTACCAGCAACACTCCCCACCTCAACACTACCAGCAACACCCCCCACCTCAACACTACCAGCAAACACTCGCCACCTCAACACTACCAGAACACTCGCCACCTCAACACTACCAGCAACACCCGCCTCCTCAACACTACCAGCAACACTCGCCACCTCAACACTACCAGCAACACCCGCCTCCTCAACACACGTCCTCAACACTACCAGTAGCACTCACGTCCTCAACACTACCAGCAGCACTCACCTCAACCAGCAGCACTCACCTCAACCAGCAGCACTCACCTCAACTAGCAGCACTCAACACTACCAGCAGCACTCACCTCAACTAGCAGCACTCAACACTACCAGCAGCACTCACCTCAACTAGCAGCACTCAACACTACCAGCAGCACTAAACCCACTACCAGCAACACTCACTCCTCACCACTACTAGCAGCAAAAGTTTGTATCCAGAACCCGGGTTGTTGCCACAACCCCCAAAAATGTTGGTGCTTTTGGGACTCGGTAATTTTCGCAAAAATTTCTCAACCAGACGAAAAAAAAATAAGTTTCTAAGATACTGTTAAAATTATTGTAATCTTATCTAAATTATGTAGTTGGTTTAGGCTAAATTTAAAAGCGAACCTTTTTAAAGTTATCAGATTAAAATTGAAAAATTATGGAAAAGAATGTTTTCTTACTGAAAAATAGTGCTAAATTCTGGCAAGATCTTGATGTAATCAGCTTGTTTCTATCATATTTCTAAGTATGTTTTTCATTAAAATATATTTTTTTTTGTTCTGCTGTCAGCGAAAATACATGTTGGCAATTAGGAGTTTTTTCCCCAAAAAAAACTACGATTTATATGATTATTTCATTGTAAATACTGTACATGGCAACTTGTGTGGTGGGAAGTGTTTTGAGAGCAGCAGTAAGTCTATCAGTAGCCGGCAGGCTGTGAAGAAGATAGGTTGTGTGTGGCAAGCTGAAAGTTGCCCCCCCCCCCAAACCTTCCTAGTTTCACACAAAAAATAAAAAAAAATCAGTAATAAGTTTTTTTTCATCATTCCTCACCAAGCTGCTGGCGAGGGTGGACGTTTGCTACACCTCTCTGACAGGGGCCAGGCTGTCACAATGGAGGTTGGGGTGCACTGCAGAATTTTTTTTTATATTTTATTGAAAAACGCAATACATAGTTATACATGTAGACAATGTAAGCAATGAAACGTATCCATTATATATAACAAAAGAAAACTCCACATTCCCTACCGTAGCACTAAACTTATACATGAGAACTAAACTAAGACAGCCCACAGCTTCATATACAGGTGGGTTTATTACATCCAAAATTGCAGCCATAAACAAAATTTGCAATAAACCCAAAGAATGCCCAAAGGGTTTGGGGACATTTTACATAAAATTGTATGACGAAGACTTTCAATTATC